>CAUYQV010164855.1:0-39920 GCA_963574575.1 Galagoides demidoff
CCAGCTACTTGGGAGGCGGAGGCAGGAGACTCGCTTGAGCCCAGGAGTTGGAGGTTGCTATGAGCTGTGATGCCATGGCACTCTACCCAGGGGGATAGCTTGAGGCTCTGTCTCAAAAAAAAAAAAAAAAAAAAAAAGAAATTATCCAACCTGCCTTGTTTGATAGAAGGTCATAAGACTGCTCCCCATTTTGATTGTAGGTCATAAGACCCCACTATTCCAGCAAAAGCCCTGGCTCACACCCAAGAGGAAGGAATGCTGCTCAGAGAGGCAAGAGGAATCCAGACAGACAGGCCTTGCTAGGTTTCCCCACTCGGTCTACGAGCATTAGATCATACCTCCTACCCTTTTTGGCAAATCATATTTCTACATGGCTGTCCATACTTTAGTGAACCCAAGCATGAATGTGGGCAATTTCCCCTGTATCTTTAGCTCTTCATTCTGAAGGCTCCCACATACATACATTAAATACATTTGTATGCCCTTTCTCTAATTAACTTGCATCTTGTCAGTGGATTTTTCAGTGAACCTTCAGAGGACCAAGAATCCCCTTGGCCCCGACACACATTAAGGACAGTGTGTCAGGATACAAAGGATAAATCTATCTCAAGTGGACTTAAACAGTAAGAGAATCCATGAGTTCACAAAACAAAAAGCCCAGATATTGTAAAGATCCAGCAGGATTAGGAAAGGTTTACACCATGGTAGCCGCTCTGGCTCCATCTGTCTATGACATTGTTAGCTTAGCTTTTGATCTGGTCTTCAGGCTGGGGTTACTCCAGTTAACAAAATACCTGTAGCCATTCTACTATTCCTATCCAGAGAACAGAGAGCTTCTCTTTCCCTAACCACCAAGCCAAGGGACTTTAGTTGGGTTAATCAACCACGGCCGGTGCTTGAAATTAAGCATGGGAAAGTGTATATACCCAGACAGCCCGGTGGGTGCCCTGGAGCCAAGAGGACAGGGCTTCCAGGCTATTGAATACTTCCTTCTCTACTCTAGCCTGGCTTTCGGTGGGGAAAATTCACCCAAACTTCACGGCTGGGAAATAGCAATTTTGCTAGAGATAATGGACATGGGACTTGAGTCTCCCACTATTTACTCTGTTGTGTTTACTGACCAGATGCTCTTCAAGGCCTGGGAATATAGCAGAGAGTGAAATGGGCAAAGTCCCTGCTCTCATGGAGGGGAGTCAGAAAGTAAAGAGACACAGAGACAAGTCGGAGGGTGAGGTGGGTAGGAACTGTTGGTTATGATGGGGGCTTCCACCATGGGAAAAACGGTGGGAACAGGAGCTGGGGAGGGAGTCCACCAGGTTGTCCAGGACAGGGCCTGACTTTTAATTTAAGCTGTGCTCACACTGTTGGTGGCTGTGTTACTGCCAACCCCCACCCCACTTCTCCCTTGCCACAGAACTTACCTCCCACAGAAGGCTGAAAATAGCAGATCTGTGCTCTCTCTGCCCCTCCTGTAACTCCCTGCATGAGGAAGTGATTCTTGGTCCAGAAGAGGGAGTCAGATAGTTTGGAAAGGGCAGAGATTGTGGCCAGGACCAGTCAGGTTCTCATCAGATTCTAAGGCAGTTGTAGGTTGTGTCTGAGTAGTGGTAAGGGCCCCATGGCAAGAGATGAGGGTTTGCAGAGACAGAGAAGATAGAGATGGAGTGACGTGTCTGGCAAACAAATGTGAGCAGAGAAGGAGAGTGTACCCGATGAGGGAGTGGCCACGAGTGGCAAGGCCAGGAGCAGGGGCCCTAGTGTGGTTAGAGAAAAGGAGCCCTGGGATTTGGTGGCCCTGAGTGCCATGGGCGGAAGGAAAGAAGCCCCATTTGGTGGAAGAGTACCTTCTGTAGGAACAGACACCAACCAGACCTTACACACAGCGCTGGTCTTTGCCTCTGGTATTCATCCCACCTGGGATGCTCTGTCTCTGTCATTTCCTTGGCCTGGCAAACTTCTATTTATCCTTCTATTCCCAGAGTAATTGCAGCCTCCTCTGTGATGCCTTCTCCAACTTTGTTCCTCTTTTAGGCTCCCGCAGCCTTTGTTGACACCTAAATTCTATCACTTGTTACTCACAGTGTACTCTCTCTTCTTTTCTGTGCTGGACTGCACCTGGGCTCCTTAGTGGCCAGCTGAATGCTTTACGTACCTTTGGCACTTAACACTGGAATATAACAGGCAACTATCAAATGAATGATAAATAAAATATTGACAACAGCAAAAAGGTAGGGGTTAAAAGTGGTAGCCAAAAGTAATGGCATTCTTTTTTTTTTTTGAGACGGAGCCTCAAGCTATCCCCCTGGGTAGAGTGCCATGGCATCACAGCTCATAGCAACCTCCAACTCCTGGGCTCAAGTGAGTCTCCTGCCTCCACCTCCCAAGTAGCTGGGACCACAGGTGCCCACCACAGCGTCCGGCCATTTTTTGGTTGCAGCCATCATTGTTGTTTGGCGGGCCCGGGCTGGGGATTTGAACCCACCACCTTAGGTGTACGTGGCTGGTGCCTTAGCCGATTGAGCCACAGGTGCCGAGCCAATAATGGCATTTTGAAATATTTAAGGTGTTAACCTTTTATAGATATTGGTGGATGAAATGAGGTTATTCTTGGAAACTCTTCTTAGAAGAGTTTCTATCTGGAGGGAGGAGATATAAATCTTTTAGCTAATATCAACTAAGAGGAGGAATTGCAACTGTTGACTGATAAAAGCTCAGAAAAAAAAGGCTGCAGAGAAAAATAAGTGAAACGTTTCATTAAGTTGAAACCATAGAGAACCTGAAGATCAAGAGATCATGAGAATAAGTCTTTGGAGTTTTCTGGAAATATAGCAGTCATGTTTCATGATGCAATCATACAACTCAATTATGCAAACCTTACATACTCAAGATTGATTTTTCCTTAGGACTCAACATGATGGGGGGACACACTGCACTCGTACCCTGCTTGATGTATAAACATGACACTTTCGTGGCATTTTTCTAGGAGTTGATCTTGTAGCCAAGCCAATGACAACTTTACATGTTTCCGACTCTTCTTTCCTGGTTCCAGGACAATTTGGGAACATTAAAGTTATAGCAGCTCTAATGCTGCTTTGATTTTCACTTTTTCTCAACTATTTCACAGTGTGCTTTATCTCCAGGAGAATTTGGGGCCTCTTTTCTACCCCCTTCCAGCCGTTTGGCGACATCTAGAGACATTTTTGACTATCATGACTGGAAGGGTGTTACTAGCCTCCTGCACAGAATTCAGGGATGCTGTCAAATACTGCACGGTGCACAGACAGCCCCCAACAACAAAGAATGGTCAGGCTCAAACCACAAAATTTCCATGATTGAGAAACCCACAAAGTTTATCCTACTTGACTAGCGTGGATATTATCAAAATGGCTTGGCCGGCCAGCTCTGAGATTTTGTAGTTTTAACAAATGCAGAAAATGTGGAAGGATATCTTTATTTCCATTTTTGAAGTTAAAATAATACTCTATCCATATTTCTTATATCATACTTCAAATTTTATCACACCTAAAGTCCGCTTCAAACCGGGGTCTTTCAGGCGTAGTTTTCAGGATTCACACCACTAACAAGCGATTAGATGACTTTGCTAAAGGGCTCCGACAGTCGTGAAGGTTAAAAGCAGGGGATGGCAGACACTAAAATCACAGGCAAAGTCACGGTAGCAGGTAGCATGAAGTAGGAGTGGGGGCTGAGGGTTTCTGGGGGGTAGCTGCCTTCATGGCCCACTTCATGCCCCAGCTCTGCCGCTAACCAGTCATTGGCCATTGTGTTTCAATTTTCTCTTTGGGAGATGAAAATTATGGTAGAGGGCCCACCCTGTGTGGTGAGAAATCACATGTAAAATTACACGTGATGAGATTAGAACCTGCCTGAACCATGCAGAGAAAGCTTTGTTTCTGGCTTTGGGGCATTTCTATTTACCAGCCAAAGTGGGGCTGCTATGTGGAAATAGCATATATGTAGCTTATGCTGCTTTCTTTGGCTAGTCAGATTTAACGTTCTGAGATTCTTTTTTTTTTTTTTTTTTTTAGAGACAGAGTCTTACTTTATCACCCACGATAGAGTGCTGTGGCGTCACAGCTCACAGCAGCCTCCAGCTCTTGGACCTAGGTGATTCTCTTGCCTCAGCCTCCCCTGAGCAGCTGGGACTACAGGTGCCCACAACACCCGGTTATTTTTTTTATTTTTGTTTTAGTTTGGCCAGGGCTGGGTTTGAACCCGCCACCCTCAGTATATGGGGCCAGCGCCCTACCCACTGAGCCACAGGCACTGCCCTGTTCTGAGATTCTTAATCATTTCAAATTTGTCAAGCATGTCCCTCTACTTCCATCTTTGAGGTTAAAATGAGACTCTATTGATATTTCTGATATTACACGTAACAGTTAATAAAAGTGTAGCTTCACTATGGTTTTTCAGGGACTCACTAACAGTTACAACAGCAAGAACAATTCCCCAGCGGTCACCCTGATGTTCTTTCTCCCAGGTCAGTAATGTGCCTCAAGGGGGTGCTAGAAGATTCCTTTTGCAATCTTAAGCAAGAAAGCAGCTGTTCTTTGTTCTTGTTCGCACTAAAATAGTCACAAGATGGTGCCAAAAGATTCCTTTTGAAAACCTAAGTGGGACAGTCTCAGTTTACTTACATTATAACAAAAATAATATTTCAGTTATGACATTTCCTTGAAACAGTACAATTTATGAGGCCAAGTGCAAACTTTTCAGTTCAAACATAGATCAAATTATTTCTCCTCTGTTCTAGACCTATAAGGGAAAGGTCTTGGAGAGAACAGTTCTATCTCAATTAAGTTTTAATTTTTTTTCTCATTTGTGCTTTGTCATTGCAAAAAAAAAATTTTTTTTTTTTTCCAAATCACATTTCACTGGTGGTAAGTGAACAGCTGTGCCTGGCAGAAAGGTTAAAGAGCCTCTGCTTGGAAGGATTACTGTGAAGAATAAGCTGACTTGGGGAGCTTTGGTTTCTTTTTGTTACAAGTTTTCACCTGAGCATATGAGAGACTGGGCTGGAAGCAAGGCAACAGGCCTTCTCTGGAGTCCCAGCCTTTGTTCAAGGAAAAACTCAAAACACAGCGTTAGACAACAAAATAAATGATGTGTCCAGAGCAAAAGCTGTGTCTCTGTCTTGCTATCTGGACCCTGGAGCTGATCCTCTGAGGCTGCGGGCGGAGCCTGTGGAGCTAACAGCACATGCAGCTCACTTTCCCTTGGGGTGAGGCTCCCCCAGCAGTGGGGAAAAAGCAGGCAGAGAGGTCCATTCCAAGCAGCGCGTGTACATGGAGAATATGATATAATGGCCACAGAAAAAAGGAACTTGGGTCTTTCATATGTCCTAATAGGACTTTCAAACCGTGATTCTTCCTTAGAAATTGTTTTCTGGGCTTGGCGCCTGTGGCTCAATCGGCTAAGGTGCCAGCCACGTACAACTAAGGTGGCGGGTTCGAATCCCCAGCCCAGGCCCGCCAAACAACAATGATGGCTGCAACCAAAAAAAAAAAAAAAAAATGGCCGGGCGTTGTGGTGGGCACCTGTGGTCCCGGCTACTTGGGAGGCTGAGGCAGGAGACTGGCTTAAGCCCAGGAGTTGGAGGTTGCTATGAGCTGTGATGCCATGGCACTCTACCTAGGGGGATAGCTTGAGGCTCGGTCTCAAAAAAAAAAGAAATTGTTTTCTGTACTTGTTCACTTTCTTTTGTACATGCGTTTATGTAAAGAATAGGTGTAAGAACCATAACCAAGGGTGGTGCCTGTGGCTCAAGGAGTAGGGCGCTGGCCCCATACACCAGGGGTCACGGGTTCAAGTCCGGCCCCTGCCATAACTGCAAAAAAAAAAAAAAGAATGATAATGAAGGAAGAGAGCCTTGAAGTCTGGAATTAATTTTGTCACATCCAAATTGCAGCAAGCCTAGGGAAAAGAAAAGAAGGCAAGAGAGGGAAAAAAGTCAATGATGACTGAATGATCACACTAAGCCGGGAAAGGTCTCAGCACCCCGCCACCTGACACTTCTGTAATTCCCAGAATAACCCTACTAGTTTGGTGCTTTCATTTGACAGACAGGTACCCCAAGAACTCAGAAAGTTAAGTACATTTTTCAATATCACACAAGTAGTAAGGGGCGTAACCAGGAGTCAAACCAGACAGCTAAGAAATGCCAAGAATGTGGAATTTTAATAAAAGCTCACAACTAGCCATCCATAACCTTTAGTACTTACTCTAGTTGTCAAAGGAGCATGCCAAAAACAGATTATTTTTCTCCTTTGCTTTGACTCAAGGGGCAATGGCTACAGAGGATCCAGATGGATGATAGCCTCTTCCCAGGAAGGGGACTCCCACTCCCAGCCCAGGATGCTGGAAGGTTTCCAGGGGAGGATGGAAGAAGCTACTTCCACGCTCTGGGCCGAGACCTACCTAGTAGAAACCGCCTCACTTCTCCAAGGCGGCAGTTTCCCTCTCCTGTTTATTGATATGCTATAAAAAGAAAAGTGCTTGTAAACAACTTGAGTGCATGAACAATCTAATTAAAATAATTAAAGTAATAGCTTGTGAAAAAAAAAAAGGAGTAAAACTAATTATTATAAAGTAGCTGTGGGGGAGGACCAAAATGGCCGACATTCTTTAGGTGTAAGTTGCTCTGCTTGGCACAGAAAACACAGGGTAATAGAGGACACGGCAACCTCTCCCAACCTAGACTTACACTTTCCTTCTTCTCGTCTCCATTTTTAATTTCACTCTTGGAAACAACTCTATTCTAGCGACCCTACAATAGTTCTCACTCCAGAGCGTGCTCTGGCACCACGTCTACTAAAACTGGAATGATACGAGAAGATGAGCATGGCCCCTGTCTTAGCAATACAAGAAAAAGAAATAGTCCTAATCCCAAATTGTCCCTTCTCATCAAGCATCGGACTTTTTTCTTTTTCCAACTCAAAGGACGACAGACATTGAGGACCTGAGAATGTCAGCATTGAAGAAACCCTCTCAGTGATTGTCAACCCGTGTGCCATGAGAGGATCTTATGGGTACCTTGGAAAATTTCAAAGATCATTAATTAAATTATTTTCAAAAGAAGTTCAAAGCACAGTATGTATATTGTTTTTCTTACTTTTCTTTTTTATCAACATAATTTAAGTGTGCCACGGAAGTTTAACAATAGGTTCAAGTGTGAGATAAAAAAGGTTAAAAAACATTGCTCTAGGAAAATGACCTGAGGGATGCAGGACTCCCTTTGCAAATGGTGCAGAGCATTTTCCGGTGCTGGTTTTCCAGCCTTTGCTTGAGCCCTTTCAGTGAGGAGGAAATGACCACTGTGGCTGCTCTGTCTGCTGTCAAGGACCTTTCTGTTCTGAGCCACGCTCTGTCCTTCTTCCTTCTATGCCTTGGGACCATGGAGAATAAGAAAAATGACTTTTCCAAGTATCTGAAGGAAGAACTATGTCAGCTTGTGCCTTCCCAGTCCAGTTCCAGCACTGCAGCCACCTATGTGGAAAGGTCCCACAGTTCACCTAAGCCTCGGGTGTTGACCTGAGATGGGCGGACACGGCCCTACAGAGGGAAACGTGAGCCTTTCTTAAGAGGAGCCAGAGTCGCAGCTGAGAGAAAATGGGATGAACATCAAATCCAACACAGAACAGGAAACAGAAGGGCATCCAACTTGTTAGCTCAGAGTCAGAAGTAGAGGAGGAGAAACAGAAGGAAGAGCAGGTCCAGCTCAGAACTAAGACCATGCTCTGTAATTTCCCGCAGCTCCCCCTTTACATGGGGGTTCATATGCAGCCTGTGGCCATGCAGGGCCAGATACCCTCAGTTAAGCAAATACTAGGGGTTCCTCAAGCATTCATCATATCACAGGCTTAGGCAACTGACTTTGGAATCCATTCTAGAATCTTTTTTAACATCTCTTTGAAAAACTGGTTATTATTTGGTAGAATTCACCTGACACTTTAGAGCGATAGAGTGTCTGAGAGGTGCTTTAAAACGTAGAGCAGAACGTGAAGCAGACTTTCCTTGTTTAGGAAAAAAATCACTCTGGTGGATCTTCTTAGTTTGGTAAACTCAGTTGGAGGTAGCCATGGTCCCTAACTGCTGGGCGGCAACTGGGTAGGGATCTGGCCACGCAGCAGGTAATGAGTGGTGGGCTAGTGAGCCCAGCCAGGTTTCATTAGTATTTACAGCTGGTCACCATCACTCGCATCACCACCAGAGCTCCATCCCCCGTCAGGTTAGTGGTGGCATTCGATTCTCATAGGAGCACGAACCCTACTGTAACCTGCACATGAGAAGGACCTAGGCCGAGAATCCAGTGCCTGATGATTCGAGGTGGAGCTGAGGTGCTGATGCTAGCACTGGGTCGCTGCTGCAAATACAGATTATCATCGGCAGAGAGGTTTGACTGCATAGACACTGCAATAAATCAGTCGCTTGCAGACTCATATCAAACCCTATTGGTGAGCGGTAGCGACAAGTTGCATCTAGTGGCACACCTTATGGCAGCAACACACTTCAGGTGTCACTATCTGGCATCACCCCTGTGTGGGACCATCTATTTGCAGGAAAACAAACTCAGGGTTCCCACTGATTCTGCATTATGGAAAGTTGAATAATGATTTCATTATATATTACAATGTAATAATAATGGAATTAAAGGGCACAAAAAGTGTAACGTGCTTGAATCATCCCCCAACCATCCTCCACCTCCACCAACACTCCCAGTCCAAGGTCAAATTGTCTTCCATGAAACCAGTCTCTGGCGCCATAAAAGTTGGGGTCTGCTGTGAGATAGGATGGGAGGTGTATCAAATTACAGCATCACACAGCCAACAATTTAAAACCTAACTAGCCATCCCTGCATTTAAAACTCACCCACTATTCTTAACCACTTACCAGCTCTCTTTGTGAAGGACCCTGACCACATTTCCACCTCACTTGACTGTCTATGGTCCTCTTTGAAAGCTTCTCTTCTGGAGGCCAGCCTTCAATTCTTAATACTTTTCTTATACAAAGTAAACTATCCTTGGAGATGTCATCTCTCAGCTCCAGGGTCTTTTGCTAAACAAAAGGCAGTCCTCTCTCTGAACAATTCTTCTTCCATTTTTAAAAGTAATGTTTTCAGGCCTATTCGATCATTTTTCTGTACCATTTGTATAGAATTTTAGAATCTTTTTTTTTTTTTTTTTGAGACAGAGCCTCAAGCTATCCCCCTGGGTAGAGTGCTGTAGCATCACAGCTCACAGCAACCTCCAACTCCTGGGCTCAAGCAAGTCTTCTACCTCCACCTCCCAAGTAGCTGGGACCACAGGCACCTGCCACAACACCTGGCTATTTTTTTGGTTGCAGCCATCATTGTTGTTTTGGCAAGCCCAGGCTGGATTCGAACCCTCCACCTTAGGTATATGTGGCTGGTGCCTTAGCCACTTGAGCCACAGGCACCACGCCCGATTTTAGAATCTTAATTCTAAAACTAAAATTAGTACAAAAGTTGAATCGATAATTGAGTTCATTTGTGGTTTTGCTAAAGAAGAAATAGATATGTCTTATAAGATTCTTACCATAAATATCAGTCACCTCAAGTATAATTTCAGCTCAACATACTTCAACAATATTTGCGGAGTTCCACTCAGTCCTAGGGAAACTCCATAAATAATGTCGTAAGAAAACTAATCTAAGTCATGTTGGGAGGTTCCAAAGAGAAATAAAATTAGCTCCTGCTCCTATGAAAAACTAGCTCTCATCTTCTTAAGAGAAAATAACAGGATCCTGTGTATACAGACAAACTGGCTCAGGGGTTGATTAGACATCAGGTGAGAAGCTCAAGAGGACTGCTCAGATCCTCTTTCAGGTGCAGGGATTAAGATGTCATTTATCCAGAAGAAGGACAGGACAAAACGCAGATGGCAGTGGGGATGGAGAGAGGCAGCCAGAAGGTTTTAGACATGTTCAGTGGCACTCAGAATAGGTTGAGTGGATGAAAAATGAAGAAAAGGCAATGACATGAGATTTTCAAAAGGTGATTGGACGTTCCACCCTCAGGAGGGTAGTCAAGGAATGGCCTGCAGAGAAATGACTAACCGTGGGCTTGAAGGCTTCAGAGCAGCTGTCCAGAGGAAGCCAAGTGTGGGAAACCAAATGAACCGAGTCTAGAGACGGAAGAGACAGAGGGATAGCCTGAGCAAAGATTGAGAAGGCGCAATCAGGAAAGAGAGAGCAACCTGACACCAAAGCTAAACTCAGAATCCCAAGGCACAAAATGGATAAAAACTTTCTTCTCTGATGGCCATCAAAGCAGCTGCTGCAGCAGAAGAAAGGGGTGAAAATCCAACAGGGGGGAGTTTAGTTTATGGAAGGAAGGAGAGACGTGGGCAGTGCTGGCTCTGCATGGTGGAGAGAAGAGTGAGCATGGCCGGAGGCTGGGAGGAAGGAGCTGATGGAACTACTGCAGCTGACCCAGAGGAAAGGGCTTATCATAGTTGGAGAGTCTCCCTGCTGCGGACTTGAAGAGACTGTTGAATCAACAGTGCAAAAGAGATGTGAGCCTTGGGAAGGAGTGAGGCCCTGTGTCCTGGGAAACAGCAGAGGAGGCCAGGCTAAGCCAAAATGGACTGTGTTCTGAGTGGAAAAGGGAAATTAATAGTGAAATTGGCCTTCCCACCATCTCTTAGGACCAGAGAGGTAGGTGAGTCTGTGGTCCTTGGAGAGTGTAAAAGGTCTTGAAAAGACAGCAGAAAGTCAGCCAGAGATGAGCCCAAAGACAGTAGGAAGTACTCTACCTCGTACACTCATCTTCACACTGTCTACAGCGCACTCACAGTGGTAAGTAATACTAGCGTTCTTATTTTGCTCAGGGCGTGTACACATATTATCTGACTTAGAACTCTTAGAACAGGGCGGTGCCTGTGGCTCAAAGGATAGGGTATTGGCTCCATATGCCGAAGGTGGTGGGTTCAAACCAAGCCCCGGCAAAAAAAAAAAAACCTGCAAAAAAATTTATTAAAAAAAAAAAATCTCCTAGAACAATCATTAAAGTAAGTTTAGCTAAATTCCAATTTTGAGATGAAGAGACCAACAGATAGAGAGGTGGGGGAGGAGGGAAAGAGATTATACAACTGTGGAGCGAGGCTTCCAACCCAGGTTGCTTCATTCCAAAGCCCATGCTCAAAACGGCCTCCCATTCTAGAACACTTGGCCTTTCCCATTGCTTTGCTGTCTCTCAGCACAGCTGGTGATTCCTTAGTTTGATTTCTTACTCCTGGGCCTGGACCTTCCCAGAGGATCTTCCTGCTTCAGAAATACCCTGCCTGCCCAGCAAACCATTCCTCCCAGCACATCCTTAAAGATGTCTTCATATATAGCTTTTCTGGGATGCCTTCTCTGAGATGGAGAGTCTCACACTCACGCACACACTGTGTGGTGCATGGAGAGTCTCGCGCTCACGCACGCACTGTGTGGTGCATGTGTGGAGATGCCACTAGCTTTCCTCTCACTGGATGCCCAAGCTTGTGGGTACCATCGCATCACATAGATGCCAGCTCCCGAAGACCATTAGAGCCTCCAAGGGAAGGGGCCTATTTAATCTGCTCCCAGTTCTACCCTATCAGTCTTTATTCCATGATGCTGATTAACACACCCTGGAGCATGAAGATGAAGCCATCATCAATCTTCTCTATAAGTTCTAGCATAGTGGCCATTATTTAAAAGTCTAACAACCTCCATCGGGATTTTAATCAAGAGGCCACTTTTCTTAAAATTTGGTTGTTTTGTCTACTGAACTCATATATTTCTATGTATTTATTAATTTCAGCTTGATTTTGTTCGTTTGTTTGTTTGGTTGGTTTTGGCCAAGGCTGGGTTGAATCCTCCACCTCCAGCATCTGGGGCTGGTGCCCTACTCCTTTGAGCCACAGCGCCACCCTTGATTGCTTTATTTTTACTTTAAAGATTTCAATTGTTTCTGAATTGCAAGGGGAAGGCCAGCAATTTTCTGCTTCCTCCCAGGTCCATTTCTTGAAATGCAGGAGATTTCTGTGGCTCCAATTTCCCATATCTCTGTCTTTTCTAGCTGCTGAAGGGGGGATTATTAATCTCTGCACCTTTTTCTTCCCATTCAAGAATTGTCTCTTCTTGAGCCATCTTAATTTATTGGAGGGGAATTCCTCATTGACCTTACTTGACCACTTCTGATACTGTTTCAATATCCGATACACTACATTGGCCCCATGAAGGCAAAAACCCCCAGATTAAAGTAAACTAAATTAAAATACAACAGTTTAGTTTTTCACATTCCTGGATGTTCCTTGTCACCCACGATCACTTTAAGATATTGAAGAATATTTCATTGTTGTGGCTTTTTCTAAGATTATCCTTCCATTACTGTCTACCCACTTTATATTTTTTTTCAGTTCATTTTTAAAGCCTCTTCGTCCTGTTTCATATTTCTTTCTTCTTTTTAGGTGTGCTTAACTTATAGATCAGAGGCCTACTGTTTCCTGGGTGGTAACTTTTAGTCATTCTCTTCCCTGTGATGCTGCTTCTTTTATTAGTTTGTCAGAGCCGTTAATTCATTTCCTGTACACAGAGGATCTTTAAGAATCCCTAACTTGCTTTATCATCCACTTTGTCCTTTCAATCAACCCTTTGTAAGAGTATCTGATTCTTCTAATCCTATTTAGCATCTTGCCCTCCTTCATTCTATTATAATCCGCTCTCCCCCCTCTTAGTTGCTGTGACTCATCCTTTTTGCCTTTCTCTCCCTGATTTTAGCATCTTGGCTGATTACAGCGAATGCGTCTTAGCTTTCTGCCAATTGACTTTTAAGATTGAAGTTTCTTTTAAAAATTAATTTTAGGATCCCCATAAATCTTTTCCTTTTGTGCCAATAATCACATGTCATAAACATACTAATTTTTAAAATGAGTAAATGCTTATTTTCATAAAACAATCAAACTGGGCAGTACCTGTGGCTCAAAGGAGTAGGGTGCTGGCCCTAGATACTGGAGGTGGCAAGTTCAAACTTGGCCTCGGCCAAAAAAAACTGCAAACCCCCCCCCCCCAAAAAAAGAATCAAATTTTTTCTCCTGTTATCACCTACTAGTTGTAGAACATTTTATCCCCTCAGGTAATCTGGATAGTTGTCAAAATTATTACCAAACACTTTTATGTGTTTTTATTTTAAGAAGCTATTTTGTTTTCATGAATACTTTCTTCTTGGTCTTAAACTGCCTGACACTTGCTAACGTTTGGGTTGTTTCCGATTGTGTTTCTGAAGGAAGTATTTTGCTAACCAATCCAAGCTAAAGCTTTTGTCTTTTTTGTTTTCTTTTTGTGGGGGTTGGAGTACTTTTTCTATAGTAATTGTGCAGTCATTCCTACCTGGAATTAATAGTATTCATGAAACAATCTCAAAGGGCTTCGTGCATAAAGATAGCTGCCCTAACGCTAGGCCCTCCAAGGCATAAGGGGTTAAATTAGGACCCAACAAGAAGGCTGCAAATAACCCAGCACTCCTAACTTCTCCCCACTCCGCTCACCCCGCCCCTCCAGTTCTTCTCTTTTGTTGCTGGCTAGTTTCCTCTGATTGTAATTCATTCTGTATTCCTTCCTGCCCCTCTGTCTTGGCTAATTGTTCTTTTCCCACACTACAGGGTTTTAATTTCCTCAAGTTACCGCCTTATCGCCAGCGTCTACACTTCCTCGGCTCTTTCTGACCTATCTCCAGCTCACCGCCGACCTGCAGCGACCCTGGCATGATTGCTTAATTTCCACTTACACCTTAGCTTGTGGATCGCCGAGTGGAAGTGTTATTTCTCCCATTTCTCCCAAGGCACCTGCATCCAAGTCCAATCATTTTAGGACAGTGTGACCGATAAAGAACTATGGATGTGCTGAGTTCTATGATTATCTTCATGGATATTCCAATGAGTTCCACTAGAAGGCTGGAAGCTAGGAGGATATTCCTCATTTTATTCTCCAGATCATCACATTTCCCCAAACAGTCTTTTGGTTCTGTTTACTCTTATTTTTAACTCTGCAAGGGAACCCAGCAAGAAAAATTCTAATTTGCTCCATGCAGTACATTCACTGAAAAGAGCAATTTTCTCTGTGCTCTAAAATTGGGCTGAAATTTTGAGCAAATGAGCTGTCTTTTTTCTTTTAGGAGGGGAAAAAAGTGTCTTCACAACACGGTGCTGACCCAGGAACCCTTATCATAATCTACAGACTCATCAGTTTTCTTTACTTTGGGTTAAGAGTGGAATCTTAATTTTCTAAAACCACAAATTATCATTTCTAAAACCTATTTCCGCTTTTCCGTTTTTGGCGTGGGGGGGAATCCAATGTTAAATACAGACCACTTTGCATTAACACCCCCACCCCCTACCGTGTAAAGAGAGGGAGGTATCCCCCCAGCTCCCTGTAGCTATTTTGTTTTATTTTGCCCTTGCAAAACAGATGCATTTTTTCCCTCCTAGTGCCTGGGGCTGGGGAGTTAAGTGTCATCTGACAGAGGAGGTGCAGTGTAGACCTTTGTTTTAAGACCAGGGTTCTGATTACACCTGACAGGGCTGAAATTTGACCCCTGCAGAGCTTGCCGGTACCTTATCTTCTTCCACCAGCCACGGTTAGGACAGGAATGTAAGAGAACATGTCACTGATTCGGTTTGTATACACCTCGGTGTGTCAACAAAAAGCAAAAACAAAAACTTTTTTTTTTCTTCCCTTGAAATTAGCTCCGGAGGGAGTTCTTCTTTCCATATTTTTGGTTTTGTTTTTTAATATTGGTCAACACAATAAGTTTTCTTCTCAAAATCTTCATGCCCCTGCCGAGGCTCTCATAGTTGAAGAATGATCACATTTAATAAAAAGTCAGCCTGAGAAAAAGACTCCATAACCTGAGCCATGGCAGTGATTTTGCGGTATTTGGATTCACGTCTATGAAAATATTTGTACACCAGATGGTGAATTGTTTGCTGCATTCATCCCAAACCAAAAGTTTTCATAAAACTCACGCAAAATACTGGGGGGTGGGGGGGGATGGTCATTATTAGTTTATTTTCCCCAGTCATGTTGCGTGTTGCATGAGTAATGGTAAAAGCAGCAGCTAAAGCAATAAGATTACTGTGTCAAATTCCTAATGCATTGTCAGGTATAAAGACTTGAAAGTCGTGCTGAAAACATTTTCTCCCTCTGAATAACACATACCTTAAGTACAACTCACTGTGACAGCTTAGCCAGCATACATATTTTCTAAAAAACAAAATCACCCTGCTGATGGAAGAAGCTCTGGGAGGCCACCTACACCGGACTGGATTGGGAAAGATCCAGATTAAGTTTAAAGCCAATAGGCTGAAGCCTCAGTTATTAATCCAAAATGTCCTTTTTCTCTGAAGGTTGATGTTGTTTTTAATAGTCTATTCTCTCTCCTTCTCTCTCTCTCTCTCTTTCTGAGACAATCTTACCCTGTCATTTTGGGTAAAGTGCCCTGATGTCATAGCACACAGCAACCTCAAAATCTTGGGCTCAAGCAATCCTCTTGGGTCAGCCTGCTGAGTAGCTGGGACTACAGGCACCCGCCACAACGTCCAGCTAATTTTTCTATTTTTAGTAAAGACAGGGTCTTCCTCTTGCTCAGACTGGTCTGAAACTCCGGAGCTCAAGCAATCCACCTGCCTCAGCCTCCTAGAGTGTTAGGATTATAGGTGACAGCCACCACGCCCAGCCTAACAGTTATTTCCCCACTCTAATGGGTGGAAAATTATATAGTGAAAAAATCCAAGACAGAATAATAGAAAACTAAATTTACATTTAACTGTGGATTGTGTTTTGTGTTTGTGGGAGCATGGTTATTTATGCTACATATTTCAGCTGCTCTGGGGGCATTGACTATCCATTTGTTGTCTTGTTAGAGCAAACACAAACTGTTTTTTTGGAGGAAAACTAGCTGGCCCTCCCAGGGGTACACCTTCATCTTGCTCTTCGAGGGGTAGGTGAATGCAAGCCCCTGGCCTAGTTAGGAGCCTTTACCATCACAAGTGGATACCAAACTCTTAGGTGTAGATCTTCATCTAATCAGAAATATAAGGTTTCGACGTGTTGGGTGCCCGCCAGACAATTTATCCTCAACTCTTCTACTGCTTGAGCCTTATCAAAGCTTGGCTGGAGAAAATAACATTTGAGGAGAGATTCAGTCCATCGTTTCTTTTAGGGATTTTGAACTTTACTCCTAGATCAAGTCAGACCTTCAAATTTGAACTGCCTCATTTTGTCCTTTCAGAAAACTAAGTTTTAGAAAACTTCACTTTGGCATTAGACCCTAAGTTAAGCTTCCCCGAGCAACACCAGTAGAAACAGCTACTGGAAACTCATTTGTTTTAAATGTTATTTGTGACATCAGGCGCCCTTTTGAGGATGCACGGAAGAAATTTATTTCAGGTCTCAAGGTATGTACTTATAAAAGATTGTGATTCCTATCCCAAGCCCCCTGGTATGTACCTTATAAAAGATTGTGATTCCTATGGCTGGTCTGTCTTTTTCATTGCCCAGAGCCTAATTTGTGTCTCTTTTTACTAACTGCTCCAGTCCTTGTGGTTGGAATTTCTGTGTTGTGGTTTTATTTCTTCACTTTACTCCCTTGCTCATATTTTTCTCTTTGCTCTGATTTCTTTCTTTTGTTTCAGTTATATTACATGCATTTGATAAGTTACCTAAAGTATATTTCCAAATGAGGTGGAGATTAAATGGATACAGTGCATTAATAAAATCATTCTTATGGCATTTCCTGACCAAATAGCAATGAAAATATATCTTTGGCATACAGCAGAGAAAAAACTCATTTTCTCACCTGTCACTCTAGGATCAGGGCTGAGACATCTGTGACAAGGGACAGGTTAATAAGAGAAAAGCATAAAAATTCGATTAATGTAAGTGTACATGATATAGGAGTCTTTGGAAATGAAGATGGAAAGAAACAGGGAAACCTGTGCGTTTTTATACTAACTTGGACAGTTGCACAGAAGTACAATTGGACAAAGTGGATGTGATCTAATGGGAATAACTGGGGAGAACTTAGCAAAGCCCATTTGTTCAGATTCTTTACTGTGTCCCTGTGTCTTCAGAGATAGGGATATGCTTTCCAGGTAGAGGGTGGACAGCAGTGGAATGAAAGTCTTACGTTTCTAAGGAGATGGTTGAGGGGAAGATGAGAGTGACCTTAGTACTTCCATGGTTTTCTCAAATAGCAAGGTCACCATATTTTGAGGGAGCTTGTCTAAAGCCCATCAGAAGATACTCACACAAGTATGAACAATTTGGGAAAAAAATTATGCTGTTCTTAGCATTCTAGGAGGCTGAGGCAGGTGATTTCCTGAACTCACAGGTTCAAGACCAGCCTGAGCCAATGTGAGCCCCCGTCTCTAAAAAAAATAGCTGGGCAATGTGGTAGGTGCCTATAGTCCCAGCTACTTGGTAAGATAAGACAAGAGAATCGATTGAGACCAAGAGTTTAAGGCCGGGCACAGCGGCTCACCCTTTAGCCCTAGCACTCTGGGGGGTCAGAGTGAATGGATTGCCTGAGCTCACAGGTTTGAGAGCCTGAGCCAGAGCAAGACCCCATCTCTAAAAAGAAATAGCCTAGTATTGTGGTAAGCACCTGTAGTCTCAGCTACTTGGGAGGCTGAGGCAGGAGAATCATTTGAGCCCAAGGGTGTGATGTTGCTGTGAGCTATGATGCCTCAGCCCTCTACCAAGGGCAAGAAAGTGAGACCCTGTCTTAAAAAAAAAAAAAAAAGAGTTTGAGATTGCTGTGAGCCATGACACCATAGCACTCTACTGAGACTGAGAGCAACAAAGTGAGATTATGTCTAAAAAAAAAAGAATTAGGTTGTTTTAATTACCCCCAGATAATTGGGAATTTAATACACAATGACACCTTAATAAATCCTCTGGATAAAGCTTTTTTTTAAAATTAATTTGACTGAGGTACAGAAGAAACTGAAGGATGTGTTGATCTCAGACATGAAGGTACCTTATGGTCCTTCACTGGGTGGGAAATGATCCTGAAAGGAGCCTGTACTTAGCACTTACATGGTTTTCTCAAATATCAAGGTCACCATATTTTTTTTTTTTTTTTGAGACAGAGCCTCAAGCTGTCCCCCTTGGTAGAGTGCCATGGCATCACAGTTCATAGCAACCTCCAACTCCTGGGCTCAAGCGAGTCTCCTGCCTCCACCTCCCAAGTAGCTGGGACCACAGGTGCCCTCCACAACGCCCGGCCATTTTTTGGTTGCAGCCATCATTGTTGTTTGGCGGTCCCGGGCTGGGGATTCGAACCCGCCACCTTAGGTGTACGTGGCTGGCGCCTTAGCCGCTTGAGCCACAGGCGCTGAGCCAAGGTCACCATATTTTGAGGGAGCTTGGGCCAAGGGCTGAAACCAAGGCGTCCTTCATCTGGAGGGACAGGTTGCTCTGTTGAAAAAGTGAAGCAGAAATGGAATTCATTCCCATAACAGAAGGGAATCTTCATACCCCCTTTTTCTTTATACCATGATTATGTTTAGGCAAGCTATCACATGATCCTTCTCTTCACCCTTGATGATGAAACTTATTTGCCAATAGGAAGTCTTCCAAATACATACAACAATGTGACCAGCGCGAGGGGTGAATGAATGAGTCAGAGAACCTGTCCTCAGCGGGTTCACCCCTTTTGATCCTGTTTTGTTTGTTCATTCATTCATTCAAACAATAGTTATTGAGTATCTGAAGAGGGGGCAGTAAATATAACGGGGGGGGGGGGGGAGCACTAACGGATTTGAGGAACAAAAAAATCCCACCTGAGGTGGTGGCATTCAGATGGAAACCTAAAGGATGAAGAGTTGGTAAGAGACAGGCAAGGAAAATACAGATGTGATCTGATGAAACAGGACCTGCAAAGCCTGAGGTGGGGAGGGATGGCCAGGTGGGGGAGGGCCGGTACATGAGGTGAGGTGACAGGGTGCTTGGGTGGCTCCAGCTGTGGTCAGGTACCTTTTCTCCTAGAGAGCCTCCTGGTCATGCCCTTCACCTCCTCTGAGTCTGCTCTGGCGTCTTCTCAATGAGGCCTCTCCTGAGCATTGCATCGAGATTGTAACATCCTTCTTGCTCCAACTAGTTTCTACGGCATCTACCACCTTCTCATACAGCAATGATTTTGTTATTTATTAGGTTTCTTGTTTGTGTCCCCTCCCCACTCCCCACACCCAGTAGTGCATAAGCTTCAGGAAAGCAGGAATTGCCATCTGTTTTTTTTTTTTTTTTTTTTTGAGACAGAGCCTCAAGCTATCCCCTTGGATAGAGTGCCATGGCATCACAGCTCACAGCAACCTCCAGCTCCTGGGCTCAAGCGAGTCTCCTGCCTCTCCCTCCCAAGTAGCTGGGACCACAGGCGCCCACCACAATGCCCAGCTATTTTTTGGTTGCAGCCATCATTGTTGTTTTGGTGGGCTGGGGCTGGATTCGAACCCAGTGGCTGGCACCTTAGCCACTTGAGCCACAGGCGCTGAGCCTCCATCTGTTTCATTTACTGAAACATCCCTAACATCTAGAACAGGGTCTGGCATATCCCATGTCTTCAATCAATAGCTATTAAATAAAAGTGATTTGAAAGTCAATGAATGTTTTAAGGAAGGTTGTGGCCTCACCTCCTTTATATTTTTGGAAGATAACTCTGGATGCCAAGTGAAAACAATGCTTGAAATCCAAAAGATACTTTTCTGAATGGTTCTATATCAACTCCAGAATTTAAAACCAAGCCTTGCCCGGGCAGATGTTAAGCTTCTTCCCTTTTCGTCCCAAGTGGGGTGCTTACCCAGGGGGAGGGAAAGCAGCAACACGGGTATTACGGAGGTTTTAGGCACATGGGTGAGGGCCAAACACCCCATCAAGTCAAGTCAGAAGCACGGCCTGTGTGCATGCCTACCAACAAAGCCCAAATTAACTGGGCTACGTTAAATGACAGGCTACAAAAGGTGTGTTTGTGTCTTGAGTCTCCGTGCTGGGGCTTGCTACCGCCTTGAGGAAAAAACTGTTTACTTTTTATATCGGATTTTTTTTTTTTTTAAATTTTCAGGTTTCACTCAAAAGCAAAGCAATTTGTACTGGTTAACTCTTTTTAAAGAAGTCTGTTGAAAGGCATTGCCTCAGGAAGGAGTGCTCAGACCCCATTAAGAGGAGATTTATTGGTTCCCACTGGCTTAGGGAAGGCTGATTCATTCATTCAACAAATATTTATTGAAGGTCTTCTCTGTGCCTGGCCTGGTGGAGAGCTAGGGGTGCAGGTTCCTTACAAAGCTTGCCTTCTGGTTGAGGAAATGACATATGTGCACAAGAAGTTAAATAAAGAGTCAACAATGTAAAAGGCGCCCCAAGGCGGCCTGTGATTAAGCGCCCAACAGGTGGTGGAGACCCCAGTGCTAGAGAAGGGCCTCCCAATGCCAGCCTGAGTGGTTTTCACTACTTTAGACAGTCAGTCACACAATAAAGAAAAGTATCCTGATTTTTTCTAAAGTCAAAAGAATTACGTTTAAAGAACTGTTATTCTGAGATCATGCCTTTAGGCGTGGTAAAATGTCTTTAACAAGATAATGTGATGGTAGTAATTTTTTTTTAAAGTTCTTATTTGGTAGAATAAAAAAATGAACAGCCCTGTAGTGTCCTTTATTATTATGTTTTTAAAGTCTTGCTGGTCCATTTAAATCTCCCGCATTTAAACTGTTGCTATTGAAGCAAGCAAGACGGCAGGCAGGAAGAGCTCATGACCAGGTGAGGTCGGCTGGGTCAGGATTTTCTTGGTCAGGCCGGACGGACATTCTGGATTGTCTCGGCACATCTTTGTGGAGTTGAATTTCATCTAACTCTTGTGTGTGAGATGATGGAGCAACACTATGGACATGGCAATGGGGACAGCCTGCTTGGGAGCCAGGGAATAGCACACTCTGTGAAGAGTGTGAATAGGTGATTATGGGGAAATAAGGTTAAAAAGTCAAATTAGGGCAAATTATGGAGAGCCTTGAATATTCAAGTAATAGACTACAGGCACATGGGCAGCATCTTAATGGGCAGTTTTGAAGGGCGAAAGTGAAATAGGAACGTGTTACATTTAAAAGTCAGTGTTGGTGTACACCGTGGACTTTGGGAGATGATGCTGTGTCAAGTAGGTTCATTGATTGTAACAAATGTACCACCGGGTGAAGGACGCTGATAGTGGGGTGAGAGCCAGGGAGGCTGTGCATAGGGGTGGGCAGGAGAACACAGGAACTCTCTGTCCTTTCTGCTCCGTTTTGCTGCAAACCTAAACCTGCTCATGAAATTAAAATCTGTTTTTAAAAAGGATTAATCTGGCAGCAGAGGGCAAAATGGATAGGGGGTGTGGCAGATCAAGAATATAAAGTCCCAAATACAAAATTAAGTACAAGCTCTTGAAAGGGGTCTTTGTGTGCATGCAAGGCGTCCTGGCGCTTAAGATTTATTAGCTAAATGACAAATCCACTTCCAGAAGGGAGCAGCTCTAAAGGCAGGGAACGGGGCCAGGAAGCAATTGCAACGTCCCGAGATGAGCAGGGCCCAGAACAACACATCCGCAAAGAAAATGGAAAACAGGGAATGAGTTTGGTGATGAACAGGAAGGAAAACCTTTGGTACTTGAGGATCAGTGGGATCTGAGAGGAAGGAGGGGTCAGCAGAGTGACCCCGAGGTTCGGCCAGCTGGGTGATTAACTTCACTGCAGTCGGAAAGAGAGAAATCAAGAGAAGACATTGTGAATGGAAGGACAGAAACCTGGGAGGGGCTGCCTCTGGGTTAGCGGCCGCACCTCTCCAGGGAGGGGAGAGTGGGCCTCATTCCCCACCCACCCACCCTCCAGGCACCCTGCACATGTCCAGCATCTGAACCGGGCTGCATTTTCTAACCCAGAGGTTAGAAGCTGAGAAGAGCAGCAGCAGCAGCGGGAGAACATTTTCGATCTGTGACATTCTCAATTGCATTCTCCTTTTGGCTTCAAGAAGTCCTGGCGGAATAGAAAATTGTATTATTTGCTCCAGGAGTCAGAATAAAGACAGGAAGCAGGGTTGCTGGTCACCTTTTCCGGGAGTGGCTTAAAGGATGTTTACAGGAAAGATTCCTTTCTGCCTTTTGACTTTGAGCTTTGAGACTAGAAATAGGGACTCTGGAGTGGAAGACATCTAGGGGTCACAGCTGATACCAATAATAGATAAAACTGACATGGCGCTTCCTAAGAGAAAAGCACGCAGCACACCCTTCACACAGAAAGAGGAACAAAAATGGGGTGTGGGGGGGAGACTCCGCCCTACCACGGCCGCCATCTCTGCTACTTTCTCTCCCTCTGCTGCCTCACCCTTTTCATTCCCCACTCTATCCTAAATGCCTTCAGTCCACCAAACAAAAACACTTCAGTGGGGGTAGAGGCAGGACAAACCTGTATAATAAATGTTTTCCTCAAATCATGGGTGATTTAAAAGACTAGCCAGTATGGTTGTTGTTATTGCAGTTATATCAGGTGAAATTTTAGTATTTACTGAGCACACACCTAATTTAACGTGAACTACAGTGAAGTTTGGCCACCTCTAGTGCTCAGTGGGGTTGTAGAGGGGCCTCAGGTGCCAGAATGCAAATTCTTGCGTATCGCTCCCTTGTGGGGTAACCGTGGAGGAGTTATTCCGTTTCCTCCTCTCAGAAGTAGGGGTGACAATAGCACCCACCTCACAGCATGAAGAAACCATGGAAAATAATGAGTCGAGTATTTTGAAAGGCAGTAAGTAGAGGGGCAGATTCAGGTTTTGTGGGACGTGAAGATTATATGATTTTGAAAGCCCTTTTTATTTTATTTTATTATTTCAGACAAGGTCTTGCTCTGTCTCCCCTTTTGGAATGCAGTGGCACGATCATAGTTTACTGTAACCTCAAATTCCTGGGCTCAAGTGATCCTTCTGCTTCCCTCCCGAGTAGCTGGGACTACAGGCACACACCTGGCTAATATTTAAATTTTTTGTAGAGCTGTGTTGTCCTGGCTGGTCTTAAACTCTCAGCCTCCAGTAATTCTCCCACCCTGGCCTTCCAAAGTGCTGGGATTACAGGCATGAGAGAAGCACCAGGCAGGCTCTGGAAGCCCTCTTTAATTAAAAGGAGATAAACCTTACTTTTATATGTTGTATAAGAATATATAGCTATGTAACACATTGCTAAGCCCTTGCCCCAGCCTTTACCAAGGTCTGGGAAAGGCTTGTGGAAATGAGAGGTCCTGAAGCTTAGGTTTCATCAACTTCAAGGTAAACCTAATTCTGAACAAATGTTCAAAGTAAATATTAGCTTTTGCTGTTATTTATTTATTTGAAAATGTTTATGGAGCACTTACTATGTGCCAGGTAGTGAGCTCGTAGCTGGGTGTTTGGAGGGCTGCACATCTGGAAATGCTATGCCCTAGCTAAAGAGAAGGTCACTGAATATCAAAGCAAACCAAACTCCTTATCTTAAGAATGTGGTTTGATTGGACAAAACATCCCCAAGCTAATAAATGGCTATAAAGAACTTTGCAGACCTCTTTAACAGAAACACCAGGCCAATGGAGTAGATGAGCTATTTGTGGCTATTATTTTATTTTTCCATTTAAAAATTGTGATAAAATAGGCACAATGTAAAATTTGCTACCTTAACCATCTTTAAGTGTACAGTTCAGTGGTATTAAGTACATCATAGTGGCGTGTGACCATCACCACCATCTACCTCCAGAACTCTCTTCTAAGGGCGAAACTGAAATTCCCACTTCCATTCAGCCCTCCCCCAGCTCCTGGCAACCACCATTCTACTTTCTGTCTTTATGAGTTTGATTACCTAGAGTAGTCAAACGTCCTGAGGAGTATTTGCATCTTAGATCTATTATTATGAGAGATGACCTAATAGAAGTGGAATCATACAGTATTTGCCTTTTGTCATTGGCTCATTTCACTTAGTATAATGTCCTCTGGATTCACCTTGTAGCATATGTCAGAAATTTCTTCCTTTTTAAGGCTGAATAATATTCCACTGTATATATACACCACAGTTCACTTATCCATTCATCTACCAATAGACATTTGGATTGCTTTCACATTCTAGTTATTATGATAATGGTGCCATGCCCATGGGTGAATAGTGGATATTATTTTTACATTGCTTTGTTTAGAACATTTGCATCCCTATAACCACTAATTAGAATATACTTAAATTATATGTTCCTTTCTTTTTAGAAACAGAGTCTCACTTTGTCACCCTTGGTAGAGTACTGTCGTATCATAGCTCACAACAACTTCAAATTCCTGGGCTTAAGCGATTTTCTTGCCTCATCCTCCCAATAGCTGGGACTACAGGCACCTGCCATAGTGCCCGGCTATTTTTAGAGATGAGGTCTCACTCTGGCTCAGGCTGGCCTTGAACCAGTGAGCTCAGGCAATCCACCCGCCTCAGCCTCCCAATATGTTTGCCTTTTTTCACATGTGAATTAAATAAAGCAGTCAAATATCCACTTAACCCTCATAGTTGGACCTATATCTCACTGTTAGGGAAAAGGACAGTGGGCCGTGGAGCCCTGAACTAAGACTTAGAAGATTTGAGACCTGGGACCAGCAACACAGCCAGTGTTAGATAACTACGTAATATTGGGGCAAAATCTTTCATCTGGCTGGTCTCAGCTTCCTCATCTGTCCTGTGAGTGATTTGGATTAGGGTTTTTCTTCTAGAGATCCACTTAGCTCAGTTTGCCAAATTATAGAAAGTCCCATGTCCCAGAAAATCCCTCAATCCCAGGGAAGCTATGATAGCTGGTCACCCACCTTTAGCAAGTACTCAAATCTGATACCAGGTTTTTAAAAACGTGCTAGATTAAATAGAATAAGGGCGTTTATCTTTTCCCCACCCCCCAGGAAATATCAAAAGACAATTCAGCAGCCAAGTCAGACTGGGACAAAATTCCAAATGTGTAATTTTTAACAGGCTTTTTGGGAAAAGGTTGATTTTAGAAGTCATCCCCCACAAATATTCTGGTTAGGGAGGTTTGTATGTTAACGATTAGACAAGAGCTGTTAAATTCTCAGCTGAGCAACTTGAAATATTTCCCACTTTTAATAAGCAGCTTGGCTTCTCAAGGAATTGGCTGTAAAACAGGCAGAATTTATTCCCCCCTTAAAGTATATTCCACTATGCATGGGGCGGGGCGGGGGTGGGAGGAACCAAACAATAGCAACAAACAACAAACAAACAAAATAAAACTAATGTTGGCTCCTTGTCTGATCTGTAACTAAAAGGAAAGTTTTTTTTTTTTTTTTAGAGACAGTCTCACTTTGTCGCTGTGGCATCACAGCTCACCGCAACCTTCAACTCCTGGGCTTAGGCAATTCTCTTGCCTGAGCCTCCCTAGTAGCTGGGATTACAGGTGCCCGCCACAACACCCGGCTATTTTTTTGCCAGGGCTGGGTTCGAACCCACTATCCTCAATATATGGGGTTGGCACCCTACTCACTGAGCCCCAGGTACCGCCTACTAAAAGAAAAGTTTAGCCGGGAATATGTTGAAACCATCTTCCTTTTATACAGGAATGTGCTGACATGACTGCCTGAAACCCCAAATGAGCCACCTTCACTGGGGAAGATGATTCAGCCGGATTCCAACTACTATCAGCAAAGAGACAGAGCCGGTGTCCTCAAAGTCAGTGATGATTCAGGGACTGTTAACTTCCAGGGGTGAAATGGAGGCCTGGTTAATTCAGGCACAAGAAGCATTTCAGCTCAGTCCCGTTGATTGCATATTTTTAGATTATCTGAGAATACAATCCTAGGTCTAAGGGCAGTTATAGTGGATTATTGATTTGATTGGATCTTGACATAAGGCCTAAGGAACAATTGTGGGCCTAGAAGTACAATTTTCTCTCTACAAGCCCAAAGAGACACAAAGACAATTCTTCATATCAATTATTCCCTATAGGCAATGATGTAGTGACCCATTTTTATGATGGACTCTCTGTTTATAGATCAGGTTATATTTTAGAAAACCTATCTACACATACATCATTCAAATTTTATGCATTAAGACAGTGTATGTAAGGTAAGATATTAATTACCTTCATTTTATAAATAAAGAAACAGATGTCTAGAGAAGTTAAGGAGTCTTGTCCCTAGACACACAAATGGGTAAGTGGTAGAACTGGGCTCAAACCTGGGTCTTCTCAATCAAAATCAGGAGCTTCGCCAAGATTCAAAGCAAAATATGTTTCGATGTTTTCATATTTCTTCTAGAATTTTTGCTAATATTTCTCATCCTATTGGTATCGTTTGAAGATAACCATTAACAGGAATTTAGAGTATTAGAAGGGAAGAAAGTAAAAAACAGTGTTGGGTAACATGCTGGCTTAAAGGATGAGTAAGAGGAGGAGAAGCCAGAAAAGGGGCCCAGGAGGTGGTAGAGAAAAGGGGTGGAGAACCCAGCCAGCTCAGTGCTGCCTCCAAGCAAGGGAGGAGAGAGAGGAAGACGCGCTTCCCAGACGCTCAAGGCTCACAGCTCGTCCACCTCAACAGCGCTGGGGCAGCCTTGTGCTTTTGAAGAACTGGGACTCCCTGGGAGTCCATTCTTAAACCTGGCACTTGCTGCGTACCAGGCACTGTTTCAGGGAGTAGTGCAGTGACCAAAGTGTTTAAGCTCTCTTCCCCTTTCATTGGAGAAATATACCTGAAACAACAAGACAGGTAATATCAAACAGGACCAAGTGCTACGTAAAAAATATAGCATGGGGTGGTCAAGGGCATTATCTCTGATATAAGTCATCATGGAAGAGGCCCTAATGAAGTGAAGAAGCTAGTCATTTGGATGGATGACTAGGGGAAGAGCTTGTAGGTAGAGAGTCCAAAGGCCCTGGGGGCAAGGAACAGCAGAAGGAGGAAGATAGGGAGTGAGATTTGTTCAGAGCCACGAGAATAGTGAAGTTGTCATTTACTGAGATGGGAAAGTCTGGCAGGTGTAGGGGCAAAGATCAGGAACTTGAGTGTTGACATATTAGCTTTCAGGGGCTCATTAGACCTCCAGGAGGATATGTTGAGAAGGTGGGTGGTATCTGTTTTGGTTTCAGGAAGAAGCCCAGGCAGGGATTTTAATGTTATGATTATCAGCATGTAGATGGTCCATAAAGCCACAGACCAAATGAGGGGTGGACGGGGAAAAGATGAGGTCTGAGGACTGAGCCCTCGGCACTCTCCCATGGAGAGTCCAGGAAGCTGCTGCCTGCAGCAAAGGAGACTGAGGGAGTAGCCACCAGGTCGGAACACTTAGAGAGAGGGCACCTTAGAAACTGACAAAGCAAGTATTTGTTGTGAACCAAAACTGCTCCAAAAAGAGTAAGAATAAAGTCTTTACTTAAAAAAGAAGGAGGAGGTGGGGGGAGGGTGGAACCAGATGTATACAGTGCTGATAAATCAAGTAAGAACTAGTCACTGGATTTGGCAATAGGGGGTTCATTGGTTAATTGGGACAGTGGAGTGGAAGGAAAGGGAATGATGGGGAGGACAGTCTGAATGGAGGGTAGTCAAGAGAAAATGAGAGACGAGGAGGAGGCAGTAAGGACAGCAACTTTTTAAAGGAATTTTGTTCTAATGAGAGTCAGAAAAATGAGACCGGAGCTGGAAGGGGACTTGGGCTGAGAGGAAGATGGTTTTTGTTAAGGATAGGAGATACCACGGGACATTTGTGTGTTTATCTGAATAGTCCAGTAGAAAGAGAGAAATTGATGATGTAGAAGAGGGGCCAACTACAGAGCAAGGTGCTTGTGTGGGGGAAGGAGAAGAGGCCCAGGGCACAGATAAGAGCTGGCCTTGGACAGGAGCACAGTTACAGAAGGAGACGTGTGGGAGCAGGGAAGGAGTATGAAGCCGCAGATGCACACATTGGATAGACTTTGTGGTTCATATGTGGAAGTTCTCATTTTGCTCTTATTTTCTCAGTAAAAGAAACTGCAAGCCCAGCAGTCAAAAGCAAGGACGCTTAAGGAGAGAGAAGATTCAGTTAAATTGTATCTTTAAGAGAATGATAGAGGGCCAGGTGAGGTGGCTCCTGCCCATAATCTTACCACCCTGGGAGGCTGAAGCAGGTGGATTGCCCTGAGTTCACAGGTTCGAGACCAGCCTGAGCTAGAGAGAGACCTCCTCTCTAAATACAGCTGAGTGTCATGGTAGGAGCCTGTACTCACAGCTACTTGAGAGGCTGAGGCAAGAGAATCACCTAAGTTCAAGAGTTTGAGGTTGCTGTGAGCTGTGACACCACATCACTCTACTGAGGGTCACAAAGTGAGACTCTGTCTCAAAAAAAAAGGAGGATTAAGGCATGGGATGAAGAGAGGGTGATTAATGAGTATAAATGTATATTTAAAAGAAGACCTGGTATTCAATATGTAAGTAGGGTGACTTATCAAAATAGGTAGAAGAAAAAAAAAATAGAAGAGAATAATTTGAATGCCCCCCAAATAAAGATAAATGTTTTAGGTGATAGATATCCTGGGGTAATAAAATTACCCTGATTTGATTATATTAATGTATCAAATTATCACATGTATGCCAAAATATGTACATCTAATATGTAGCAATACATTTTTTAAAAAAATTAAACCACCAAACTATAGGCCTCCTATTGCTCCTACCCCTCCAACATGGTCTCCTTTAAAACATAATGGTATCTATTATTTATTTGATCTCACAAACATTCATGTTGCACTTACGTCCCTGGTGCATAGACCCAGTCTCAGCCTTTACTTGAGGGCACATTCTCTTCAAGGACAGACTGGGAGGTGAGTAGGGAGGAGAAGAGAGAGAAATCAATGTTCTTTGAAGACAACAAGCTCCCTTCAAAAGGGAGAGAAGTAGCTGAACAATGTGGCTTAGATTTGAGAAGGAAATAGCTACTGCACCCTGAACCCTAGAATTAGACAGGCCCACCCACTCAGGCCCAAGCTTCAGTGACCCCTCCCAGGCCTCTCCAAGGGGCCTTGTCTGAAAGTTACAGCGTAGAGGAGAAAGAACAGAAAGTCAGTGACTCCCTGCAGGCAGCTCATCACTAAGAAGAGAGAAACAAGGAAGGTGTTCCAAGGTGGTGCAGGTCCAGTTTCTCCTTCCAAAGATGCCAATCAGAAGGAGAAGTGAGGTGGCTTATGCCTATAATCCCAGCACTCTGGCAGGCTGAGGTGGGCAAATACCCTGAGCTCAGGAGTTGGAGACCAGTCTGAGCAAGAGTGAGACCCCGTCTCTAAAAATAAGCCAGGCATTGTGGCAGATACCTGTAGTCCCAGCTACTTTAGAGGCTGAGGCAAGAGAATCACTTGAGCCCAAGAGTTTGAGCTTGTTGTGAACTATGATGCCATGGCAAAATGAAACTCTGTCTTAAAATAAAATAAAATAAAGAAAGACAGAAAAGCAAAGACACCAATCAGGTATGTCATTCTATCTGGTAGGAGTGGAGTAGGGAAGGGCAAGAGGGAGAATGGAATGACCCAGGAGTGTGACACTAGTTCATATCCCCCACATGGAAGAAAACAGCAGGCATAGAGAAGGAAGGCCCCCCCCCCCCCCCCCGCAAACAGCCATGAGTTGAAATGAGATCTTGGACCCTGGAAGATTATCCTGTCCCATGCTTAGGTCTTTGACTGACCCCACCCAGCCCCCCAGCTTTATCCCTAAGGAAAGCACCTAATGGGTGAGAGAGAGTGAGAAATTTGAGGGAAATGAACAAGAAATTGATTACCATGTTGGCTGTGAAATCTAAGGCCTGAGGGAAGTGAGATAGTGAAAAGGAGGTGGGATCCATCAGTTGGAGGCTTAGATGATGTTAAAGAATGGTTGACTTTGAGGCTTTAAAGGGACTGTGCTGGAAAGAGCATAGGCTTTCACATATTTGCAGATCATTATTATGGTCCTTTTGAGTCCTTGTGCTGGGTTAAGCACACTGGGTTGGAGGAGTGCCCTGACGTGAGGCTGTTTCAAGCATGTTTATAAGCAGCATGGTTGCTTGCTGCTGCACATGTTCCAACACGTTCCTTTGAAAGGGTGGCACTGAGGAGCACTCCCTGACCTCGGGCAGGTAGTGACCACCTTTTCCAGGCACAAACACCTTCCTCAACTGGTGTGGAAGCTGAAGATCTCCTTCCTCTCAGCCTTTCCCTTCCCCTGCTCACTCACCATACCTTTCTCTCTACTACGACGCCTGCTGCCAGGGGAGGACTCCACCACCCCATATCTGAGCAGAGGTTTTCTGTGGACCTTATATGTCCATTACCCCTATTAAATAGCAAGGACCGGAGGAGTGATTTACAGGTGGGTCATTTGAACTCTGGCTAAAATTCCTACTTTATGACATTTTTTATCTATTTCTAGATCATTTACTCAGGAAGTTTTAGTGCTAAAGGGAAATGTGTATTTACTTGTATCTTTATTCAGGAACCACGGATGTTCATTGAGGGCTTTCTGCACACGGTCAGTATTGGGCTAGAGCAGCAGGCAGGGCGGACGTGCCCCTCCACTTCACGGCGTGTACAACATAGGATGGGGGGAAGCTCCTCTTGGTTTGTACTTTTGAATAAAGGAGATCTCACCTACAGGAGTTTCTTCTTCTTCCCTCTAGTTTTAACAGAGGACCTGTCTCTGATTCTTTCAAAACCCCGTCTCTTTACTTCTACTTTGGGACCTATCTTTTTCTCCTGCCTTCTCTGTCCCTCCCTGTCTTCTCAGTGATCCCACACACCTCTGCTTATATTTCTCACCTTCAACACCCCTTTCCTTGTCTCCCATTCCCCTCGCCAGTCACTGCTCGATTCCTTTGTACTGTTCACAACAAAAACAAGAGATTCATCAGTGCACGGTGTATCTGAGGCTGGAAAAAGCGTGGACGTGTTTGGAACAGCTGTGAGTGTTATGGCAGCGAGCTGATAAGCGAGCAAGAGCTCTCTCCAGAGTGCTAGGCAATGAGATCAAAGCCCTCTGCAAATATTTTGATAGGAGGCAGCTGTGTTATAGCAGAGTGGGAACTGACTCCCCCCTTGGTGGACATTTGCCGAGTCCTACTTCTACCACCCTCTAGCTGTTGGGACGCTGGTGAAGGCATTTAATTTCTTTGAGTCTCACTGTTCTCTTCTGTTAAATAGAAATAGTGATATCACGCTCATGAGTTTGCTCTAAGGATGAAATAGGGATACTTGAAAGTGTGAAACAGACATTAGAAAGTATTTATTACAGGATATCCCAGAAGTCACCCCCAAAGTCACCATACCTAGGGGGAATGGGAAATTGTAGCTAAACGTACCTTTTACAAAGAGGTGGCCACCATTTAGAGAATAGTTTGTCAATAGTTTGTGAAATTTTGTAGTGAATATTTTTTAAATAAAGGTACATTTAGCTACCATTTCCCATTTTCCCTGTGTATGGAGACTTTGGGGGTGACTTTTGGGACATTCTGTATTGTACAGCAATAGCCCTCCTTTACAAGGAAGTGGTTAACCCCAGTTTGGGTCTGGTTTGCCGCAAGTCAGAGCCTGAGCCAATGACCCCCTGTTGCACCTTTCAGAATGTGATTCCAGGGAACAGGCCTGGGAGGGGAAGAGGTGGAATAGGAAAGACGGGAGGCTGGTGCAAGGCTGGGGCTTAAGTTGCTCAGAGATCCAGGAAGCTGGTGCTTGATCCCATGTGACCTTCTGAAGAACCTTCTAAATGGGTCTCAGGACTGTCCACCCAGGGGGCTGAGCACCCAGGCTCTCTCCCCTCAATCAGGGGTGCCCATAGGCATTGATATCCCCTCTCTTCACGGTTGCAAGCATGTGAGTGCCAAGTGGACAGCACAGAAGTCCTGGAGGAGAAGTGACCAGTAGAAGGTGCAAGATAAGACAAGGCCACGTTAGGGTGCACCTTTGAAAGTGGCTCAGAGAGTAAGAGGTGCGATCAAGAGGATTAACCCATCTGACAGAAACGAAAACAAAGAAAAATGATGACATGGCTTGGGTATTTACAGCAGGTATTATGTACCATCTCTTTGTAGAAAAAAAGGTAGACCTGACCTCAGACATTCGTTTTTAATCCTGTTTTTCCAGACACTCTGTGTTTCTGTGGAATTAAGGAATGTGATTCCTCGATGCCTCACCTGGCTTTTTGTATCAAGTTTTAATTAGAGGCAGTATGACCCAGTGCCAGACCCTGGAGAAACATACTTATATCATGCTTAATATCTCTAGCGAAGCAGGGGTGGAGGAGGAGGGTAAATGGCAACCCCTACTACTACCTGCCTACATTCTAGAGTTTGGGGGGCCTTTTGGAGAACAAGGAGGCCCATCAAATAATCTAGGTGAAAATATTCTATAGATAAGGAAGGATTATTATCATTTGGGTGTTAAGTATTGATTACTGAAGTCAATCCCCCTTAGGATTCTACCATAATCAAAGTAATTTGAGTTTGGTTGACTCAATAAACCTGAGCATATACTTTGTGCTGGGCCCTGTGTTGTTCATTAAAGATACATAAAGAAGACAGAGCAATGCTACCTCTTGAACACTGCTCATGACTGCTCTACAGGAGCACCAAGGCTTGGCTGGATAGAACTGCTCAGAAACAAAGTCCTGCTCATGGGTTTCATCGTGCTTTGAATAGCCTTTCTCTCACTCTCTCTCTTTTTTTTTCTTTTTTCTTTTTTAGACAGAGCCTTACGGTATCACCCTTGGTAGAGTGCTGTGCTGTCACAGCTCACAGCAACCTCAAACTCTCAGGCTTAAGCGATTCTCTTCCCTCAGCCTCCCGAGTAGCTGGGACTACAGGCACTTGTCACAATGCCCAGCTATTTTTTGTTGTTGTTGCAGTTGTCATTGTCGTTTAGCTGGCCGGGGCTGGGTTCGAACCCGCCAGCCTCAGTGTATGTGGCCAGCGCTGTACCCACTGTGCTACGGGCACCGAGCCTGAAAAGCCTTTCTCATTATGAAAATTAAACCACTCTCCTCTATTTTCATAGTACGTTTATACAACTTTTTTAATCTATTCATTTTTTTTTCAATTGGTGAGAAGTGGAAATATAACTTTTTCTTCCCTATTAGATAGCCACAACATCAATTTAGGGAAGCTAAATATTCTGCCTTTCTCTCTTCTGTGAAATGCTGCCTTTACCTTATTTTACTTTTATATGTGGTCTCTGGTCTGAGCCATGGGTGTCTCATTCTCTCCAACAGTAAATTCACATTATTTAATTACGGTAGCTCTACAGTTTATTTTGATAACTAGCACAACAATATTATGCCTGTTGTTTTTCTTTTTCTCATCTTCTTCCTTATTCATATGTATTTACTTTTCTTGACAGTGTGTATGATCACTTTATATTCCATTATAAAATTACCCTAGAAGAGCTAGTTTATCAGATTGTCCCACAAAGGAGGGGGCAGCTGAGTACTTATAACAGCATCCACCTGCAGCCTGGGTGATTCTCTTCATCTCAGGAGCAGGTGTGAAGAATGACGTGGTTGGACTCACACTGGGATTGGGTTTGGTAAAACAAGCGTAACACAAGGAGAAAGGGGCAAAAAAAGAAAAAAAAGGAAGATATTTTTATTTCTTTCTCTTCATTTCAGTAAAGACAGAAGAAAAACAAGCACCTGCTTTGTTCCCCAAATAAGAATATATGTGTAGAAATGAAGAAAGGTGAGCTTTTTTGTTTTAAATATCTTCATAAGTTGAAAGTGTTAACCTGTGGGCAAGAAAGCCAAATTACAACTGAGCTTTGTACTGACGAATAACTTATCTTAGGGGTATATATTTTTCATCATGTTACACTTGAAGTACTTTTCCTTGTAACAGGAGAACACTTTAGGTGTAAACTCCTAGTTTTCGAGTGTGTCTATTTTCCTGTAACTTTTTCTTTCTTTGGAACTAAGCATGCTCAGATGTGTTCCCAGGGGAATCTGGAAATGTTGGTACACATCCATTTGGCAGTTTAGGGATTTGTTAGAGTGTGGGAAAATTCAGAGGTTATTTTCAGGTTATGACATCTGAATATTTCTTTGCAGGTCGGTCCAAAGCACAGTTTATTTTTAAAACTGTAAAGATACCATGGCCTTGGTCCTCATTTGGAGAAGAGTTTATTTCCATCCTTAAAGACATATAATTTGAAATAAAAGCCTAAGTTAGAAAACGGAAAACCTAACATTTGTTTTTTTTTTTTTTTTTGAGACAGAGATTTTGTTGCCCTCAGAAGAGTGCTGTAGCATCATGGCTCACAGCAATTTCAAACTCTTAGGCTTAAGCAATCTTCTTGGCTCAGCCTTCCAAGTAGCTGGGACTACTGGCATCTGCCACAACACCCGGCTATTTTTAGAGATGGGGTCTCATTCTTGCTCAGGCTCATCTTGAATTCTTGAGCTCAGGCAATCTACCCACCTCAGCCTCCCAAAGTGTGGGGATTACAGGCATGAGCCTCCAGCATGACCTAAACTTTGGATGAAACATAACAGTCTACAATGTCTCAAATGTTCTCTTGGTTTATTATGCCTTTTTTTTTTTTAAGACAGAGTCTCACTTTGTCACCCTCGGTAGAGTGTCATGAAACCATAGCTCATAGCAACCTCAAACTCTTGGTCAAGTGATTGTCTTGTTTCAGCCTCCTGAGTATCTTGGACTACAGGCACCTGCCACAGTGTCTGGCTATTTTTAGGGACAGGGTCTGGCTCTTGCTCAGGCTGGTCTCGAACTCGTGAGCTCAGTAGTATTCTTTTCTTTATTTAGGCGAGTAAGCTAAAGAACTGTTAAAGAAGATGATCAGGAGGGTAAATCCTTGGATGGCCTACAGCAATCTTTTTTTTTTTTTGCATTTTGCCTTCCTAAGTACTCTTTAGTACTTTAGTAGGGCAATTCTCTTCTCCAACCTGGGGGAATAACTCAAGTCTTCTTTCCTCTGGGGATTCTCAGAGTGAGATGCTCCCTATTCCCATCATAGCTCTCTATGCCTGAATGCTCAGTAGGTGAGGAAAGACTCAAAGAAGCTGTAGAGATTTCAGTGATACGCAGGGCTCACTTGCTGCAAGGAAGTGGAAATGACGCCTTGTCAACTGGTTACGAAATGGTCCCATCCGGAGGCATCTGGCTACTGTTTTCATAGTTCCTGTCGACCTTTATTTCCTTCAGCCATGGGACGCTGGAGCCATGTAATTCTGAATGAGCCGTTATTCCAGTCCAGACTCTCAGGATGTAGTTGGATAGTGTGACTGCATTTTTCAAGAGCTGCCAGCAACATCACATCCAGCTCCTCTGCTCACATGAATTATGTATGATCAACCACAACCTATTCCCTGAACTTTGAGGTAAGACAGTGAAAATACACATGAAACTCCAATGTATTCTCAGGACCTACCACCAATTAATATTCACCTTTCAGGTTCTGACTCCTCTTGATACCTCTATTCTGACTCTCTCCATCCAATCATAAATTCAGTCACTTGAACCTAAAAATATAGCTTTTCCGTTCATCCCCTCCTACTATGTATCTATTGTCATTACCAAGGTCTTGGTTCAAGTCTTCACCATTTCTCAGGGTCCATTATAAAAGTCTTTTAAATAGTCTCTCCCTCCCTCAGCAGTGTGCGGCCACTGCCCTGCTTTGTGCTTTTCCACGGCTTGTCCATTCAGGTGGAAGGGTTGACCTGTATCCCTTCATGCTCTGGTCCTTACCTGTGTCTCCTGCCACATTTTCTGTCTTTCTCCCATTGTGCTTTGTGCTCCTGCCACGTAGGACTGTCTGCGCTTCCAGTACTGTTCCCTCCACTCAGAGGTAATAGGCAACAAATTTGGAGTGCAGAAACCGACCTGTCCAAATCAAGCCCATGACCACTTAGAACTGGCACATCAGGGCATCCTGCTCTCTGCTGCCGGGTTCCAGCACCTTGGCGCTCTTCCTGGGGAACTTCTGCAGACCCTTTACATGTTCTACAGTGGACCAGCCTTTCAGCAGGGGCTGGAGGTGAGGCAGTGTCATTGAGAAAGGTTTAAGGACTTAAAGAGAGCATAATTAACATTTCAAGTACCTGTGTAGAGACAGAAGTATTTGCATCGTGGGCATTATTTTCAGAACCTGAAACGACCTTTTATATTTTTTGAGATATCCTCAAAACAACCACTGCCTCATCTCTGGCTGCTCCATGAATGCTTTTGCCTGCTTCTGTTTCTCTGAATTTAATCAGCCAGAGACATCTACCTCTTACACAGCCCCCCCCCCCCCAAGCAGATCTGTTTTTTTTTTAACCAGGCTCAACCTTTTCATTTCCCTGCTAAGTGGGAAGCATTATGTCCTGAACTGACCTAAACACGCAAGGACAAGCTCCAGTATCTTTTCTAACAAGAAAGGAATACGTATTTTTCTCCATTCACATCATGTGATGCTTTGTGAGCTAGCCATCCTTAATCATATTTCCTGCATCAGCGTCATTCATTAAAAAGTTGTTATGAAGTTACTACTCCATGCAAAACAGCAAACTGCTCTCCATGAGCAGAGGGTCTGCTGCAGAGGTAAGACGTGAACAACAAGTGACTTTTCTCTAAGCGGTACTACATTACGCATTGATAGAAAATGAGGAACCCTAGGGAGTGAAGAGGAGGAAGTGGCCATGTCCCTCGGTTAGGTGAGGCTTTCTGAGGAGCTGGGTCTCCAGCTAAGCATCATAAAGGTGGTTAGAGTCTCAGGGCTGCCCCAGCGGAGCACTGGTATATGCTTTGAACAGAGAGAACGCAGGGCAGGTGAAGCATCCAGATGCCCCTAGAAAATTACCTGGGGTCAGACTGCAGATCTGATTATGCCTGCAGGGAACATTTACCCTTTACCCCAGCGGTCCCAGTACTTAAGTTTTATTTGGCAGGAGCTTAACATAATCAAAGCAGCATTTTAAAATATAGTACAGGCAGCTCCCGTAGCTCAGTGGGTAGGGTGCTGGCCACATATATTGAGGCTGATAGGTTCGAGTGGCCCGCGCCAGCTAAAACAACAATGACAACTGTAACAACAACAACAAAAAATAGTCGGGCGTTGTGCCGGGTGCTTGTAGTCCCAGCTCCTCAGGAGGCTGAGGCAAGACAACTGCTTAAGCATAAGAGTTTGAGATTGCTGTGAACTGTAATGCCACGGCACACTACCCAGGGTGATAGCTTGAGACTCTGTCTCAAAAAATATATATATAGTAGAGGCCAGGTGTGGGGGCTCATGCCTGTAATCTTAGCACTCTGGAAGGCTGAGGCAAGTGGATTACCTGAGCTCAGGAGCTTAAGACCAGTCTGAGCAAGAATGACACACTGTCTCTACTAAAAATAGAAAAATAAAATCTAGCCGAGCGTTGTGGTGGGCACCTGTAGTCCCAGTTACTTGGGAGGTGGAGGCAAGAGGATTGCTTAAGCCCATGAGTTTACGGTTGCTGTGATCTATGATGCCACAGCAGTCTACCAAGGGTGACAGAGTAAGACTTTGTCTCAAATAAAAAAAGAAAGAAAAAAAAAAAAACAAGAAAAAAGACTACAGTAGAACATCTATAAGTTGACCACCCAAGGGACTTGTAACAAACTGGTCAACATAAGGAACTAGGCCTTAGTACATGTGGTGCATGGCCAGTCTGTGAAAATTAGGTCAATGGAAGGAGGTGGTTAACTATGGGGGTTCTACTGTACATCGTATTAGGCAATGGTAGTTGGCAAGTCGTGTGCTGGGAAGGAACAAAGCAAAATAGAAAATAGCAGGGGCTTAAGGTCAAGTACTGGGTAGGAGTCTGGCTCTGTCCCTTTCTTGGACCCCTTACTTAACCTCCAAGTTGTTATTTAATCAGCTTTAAGCATAGGGATAATAATACCTCCAGGGTTGTTTTGAGAAGAATAATCCTTCACGTTTTTGAGCACCTACTGTGTGCTCACACTGCACTAAGCACCTATGCTTGTGGTCTCATTTAACCTTCTGTGGCCGGGTTTGTTTTGATTGTGGTAAAATGTACATAACATAAAAACTTACCATTTGGACCACTTTTGACAGTGTAGTTCAGGGGTGTAAGTACATCTGCAATTTTTATACAACTCTCACCACCATTCATCCCTAGAATTCTCTTAATCTTGCAAAACTGAAGCTCTGCACCCATTAAGCCATCACTACCAGTCCCTCCTCCCAGCACCTGGCACTACCTTTTGACTTTCTATCTCTGAATTTGATAACTGTTGGCACTTCTCGTAAGTGGAATCATATAGTATTTGTCCCGTTGTGACTGGCTTACGTCGCTTAGAATAATGCCCTCAGGCTTGGCGCCTGTGGCTCAATCGGCTAAGGCACCAGCCACGTACACCTAAGGTGGCAGGTTCGAATCCCCAGCCCGGCCCGCCAAACAACAATGACGGCTGCACCCAAAAAATGGCCAGGCGTTGTGGCGGGCGCCTGTAGTCCCAGCTACTTGGGAGGCGGAGGCAGGAGACTCGCTTGAGCCCAGGAGTTGGAGGTTGCTATGAGCTGTGATGCCATGGCACTCTACCCAGGGGGATAGCTTGAGGATCTGTCTCAAAAAAAAAAAAAAAAACAAAACTCTGGATGGGGGACTGCCTTGTGATAGCAGCCAAGGACTGGTTCACTTACCATACCTGGGCTCAGGCCAAGGCCCCAATGAGGAAGCAGCAGAGTCATCCTGTGACTGTTGCACGTTCCAGAAAGTTCTTGGCTAGCAATTTCAACATCGTTTTATAATAGGATAAAACCACTCATAAAACTAGGAATAGATGTACATTTCCTCCCAGTGGTAGGTTAGAAAAAGTCCATGGCTCACTTTGTTTTCCTTGGTGAAAGATGACAAATTTACCCTCATAGGAACAAGACAAGGGTGTTCACTTTTATCCTGCTCAACATTTTACTAGAGTTCTAGCCAGAGAAATTAATGAAAAAGAAACAAAAGGAATCAGGCTGGGTACAGTGGCTCACGTCTGTAATCCTAGCACTCTGGGAAGCCAAAGTGGGTGGATTGCTTGAGCTCAGGAGTTGGAGATCAGCCTGAGTAAGAGCTAGACCCCATCTCTACTAAAAACAGGAAAGCTAGTCAGGCATTGTGGCAGGCACCTATAGTCCCAGCTACTCGAGGCTGAGGCAGGAGGATCACTTGAGCCCAGGAGTTTGAGGTTGCTGTGACCTATGACAGTACTCTACTCAGGGGGAGAGTCAGATTGTCTTTAAAAAAAAAAAATTTGTTTCTGTACACCAGCAATGGAACTGAAGAGGAAGCTCAGGAAACAGTTCTATTCACAATAGCATCTGAAGGAATAAGACACCTAGGAATAAATTTCACTAAGGAGATGAAAGACCAGAACAATGAGAATGACAAAACCCTGATGAAAGAAACTAGAGATGACTTACATCAAGAGAGAAGTCATCCCTGATCACGGACAGGAGGACTGACATTGTCAACATGACAGCCCTGCTCTGTGTGATCTGCAGAGTCCCTGCAACCCCACCAGCCACCCACGGCCTTGTTAATAGAAATGAAAACTCTGATTCTCAATGAAAACAATCATGGAAAAGAAAAATAAGGCTGAATAACTCACTTCCTGTTTCAAAACTTCGGACAAAGCAAGAGTAATTAAAACAGGATGGTACTAGCACAAAACAGGCCAGGCTCAGTTATTCAAGCCTTTAATTATAGCACTCTGGGAGGCTGAGGCAGGAGGATCGCTTGAGCTCAGGAGTTGAAGGTCATCCTGAGCAAAGCCAGACCCCATCTCTACTAAAAGCAAAATGATTAGCTGGACATTATGGCAGGTACCTGTAGTCCCATCTACTTGAGATGGGAGGCTGAGGCAGGGGTATTTCTTGAGCCCAGGAGTTTGA
>CAUYQV010164856.1:0-13002 GCA_963574575.1 Galagoides demidoff
CCTGTGGTCCCAGCTACTTGGGAGGCGGAGGCAGGAGACTCGCTTGAGCCCAGGAGTTGGAGGTTGCTATGAGCTGTGATGCCATGGCACTCTACCCAGGGGGATAGCTTGAGGCTCTGTCTCAAAAAAAAAAAAACAAAACATCATCTCATTTAATTCTGGCAACAACCCTAAGGGGTAAGTCCTATTAGCCCCTCCTCACAGATGAGAAACCTGAGGCTAACTGTATGACCTTAGGCAAGACACTTTTCTTTTTTTGAGACAGAGCCTCAAGTTATTCCCCTGGGTAGAGTGCCGTGGCATCAGAGCTCACAGCAACCTCCAACTCCTGGGCTCAAGAGAGTCTCCTGCCTCCGCCTACCAAGCAGCTGGGACCACAGGCGCCTGCCACAACAGCTGGCTATTTTTTGGTTGCAGCCATCATTGTTGTTTGGCAGCGGGCCCAGGCTGGATTCAAACCCACCGCCTTAGGTGTATGTGGCTGGTGCCTTAGCTACTTGAGCCACAGGCACCAAGCCAACACTTCTTAAGCATTTCGGTTTCAGATACCCATCTGTAAAATGAAGGCAATAATAATAATAATAATAATGATAACAATGACAACTATCTCACAGGGCTACAGGAAGAGAACAAAATGAGTTACTGTCCTTTATTGGGCACGTTTGAGGAAGGGAGAATTGTATATAGGGGAGGAGAGTTGGGGTCACCATACTACCTCACTGTTAGCACACAACAAATATTTCTTTCTATGCTTAGGGGGTTTTTTTTTGCAGTTTTTGGCCGGGGCTGGGTTTGAACCTGCCACCTCTGGCATATGGGGCTGGTACCCTACTCCTTTGAGCCACAGGAGCTGCCCTCTTTCTACATTTAAAAAAATTTTTTTGGCTGGGCAACTGTAGCTCAAATGGCTAGGGTGCCAGCCACATACACCAGAGCCCAGCCCAGGCAGCCAAACAACAATGACAATTACAACCAATAAATAGCCGGGCATTGTGGTAGGCACCTGTAGTCCCAGCTACTTGGGAGGCTGAGGCAAGAGAATGGCTTAGCCCAGGAATTTGAGGTTGCTGTGAGCTATGACGCCACGGCACTCTGTCCAGGGCAATAGCTTGAGACTCTGTCTCAAAACAAAACAATTTTTATTTCATGTAATCCCAGCATTTGGGAGGATGAGGCAGGTAGACTGCCAGAGTTCACAGGTTTAAGACCAGCCTGAACCAAAGCGAGACCTTGTCTCTAAAAATAGCTGCTGTTGCGGCAGGTGCCTGTCATCCCAGATACTCAGGAGGCTGAGGCAAGAGAATCGCTTAGCCCAAAGAGCTTGTGGTTGGCATTAGCTATGACACCATGGCAAAGTATGAGACTCTGTTCAAAAAAAAAAAGGGGGGGGTCGCACCCGTGGCTCAAAGTTCTAGAGGCGCCGGCCCCATATACTGGAGGTGGTGGGTTCAAACCCAGCCCCAGGCAAAAAAAAAAAAAAAAAAAGGTTCAACACCCGTAGCTGAGTAGTTATGGTGCCAGCCACTCTACCGAGGGTGACATAGTAAGACTGTCTCAAAAAAAAATTTTTTTTTCTGGGTGGCACCTGTGGCTCAAAAGAGTAGGGCACCGGCCCCATATACCGGAGGTGAGGGGTTCAAACCTGGCCCCGGCCAAAAAAAAAAAAAAAAAATTGTTTTTTCTTTTGTGTTTTTTTATATTTTTGCATTTTTTCTTTTTCTCTTTTATTTTTTTTTTTTAAACACACAACAAATATTAACTGCTGCTATCATTGAAAATTTTTGTTGTTGGGCAGCACCTGTGGCTCAGTGGGGAGGGCACCAGCCCCATATACCAAGGGTGGCAGGTTCAAATCTGGCCCTAGCCAAACTGTAACAAAAATATAGCCAGGTGTTGTGGTGGGCACCTGTAGTTCCAGATACTGGGAGGCTGAGGCAAGAGAATCATCTGAGCCTGGGAGTTGGCGGTTGCTGTGAGCTGTGACGCAACAGCACTCTACCTAGGATGATAAAGTGAATGATAAAAGAAATAAATAATGATAAAAAAGATAATGATAAAATAATAAATAAAGATAAAAAAAGATAAAAAAATAATGATAAAAAAGAATGATAAAAAGAAATAAAAACAAAGCAAAAAAACCAAATAATAATTGTTGTTGTTGTTGTTGTTGTTGTTGTTGTTGTTAGAGATAGGGTCTTGTTCTGTTGCCCAGGCTGAGGTACAGTGGTATAATCACAGCTTACTGCAACCTTGAATTCCTGGCCTTAAGCAATCCTCCTGCCTCAGCCTCCTGAGTGGCTGAGAATACAGGCATATGCCTCTATGCCTGGCTAGTAATGTTTTCTATTTTGGAGACCATCTTGCTCTGTTGTCTCAGATGTTAGCATAGCTCATTGCAACCTCAAATTCCTGGGCTCAAGTGACCCTCTTGTCTCAGCCTCCCAAACTGCTGGATGTACCACAACGCCCAGCTAATTTTTCTATTTTTAGTGGAGACAGGGTCAATCTTGAACTTCTGATCTTAAGCAATCCTCCTGCCTTGGCCTCCCAAAGTGCTAGGACTACAGGTGTGAGCCACAGTGCCTAAACAATTAATACTTATTAATCTGCCCAAGATTACATAGCTAATACCTGGCATGGCCAGGATTCAACCCAGGCTCTGTGAGCCCAGAACTCTAAATCTTTAACATCCCTCTATTCAGACTCAAGTGAAATATCCACAGCCACACCCTCCCCCAAGGATAAAGCCAGGATTCTCGAACAGGACCTACAAAGCCTTCAGGGTTTGTCCCTCCCCTCACATTTCTTCAGTCTTTCCTAACCTGCAGTCCCTTGCTCCACCCATAGAGTTGCTCCAGCAACTGCAACCTTTTCTCAATACCTGCAAGGTTCTGAATCTAAATAGCAACCCTCATTGCCCCTACCTACTACTCTCAGCTGATCAACACTCTCCTCCTTCAAATCCTTTTTTTTTTGAGACAGAGCCTCAAGCTGTCCCCTGGGTAGAGTGCTGTAGAATCACAGCTCATAGCAACCTCCAACTCCTGGGCTCAAGCAAGTCTCCTGCCTCAGCCTCCCAAGTAGCTGGGACCACAGGCCCCTGCCACAATGCCCAGCTGTTTTTTTTTTTTTGAGACGGAGCCTCAAGCTATCCCCCTGGGCAGAGTGCCATGGCATCGCAGCTCATAGCAACCTCTAACTCCTGGGCTCAAGCAAGTCTCCTGACTCAGCCTCCCAAGTAGCTGGGACCACAGGCGCCCACCACAACACCTGGCTGTTTTTTGGTTGCAGCCATTATTGTTTGGTGGGCCCAGGCTGGGGATTCGAACCTGCCACCTTAGGTGTAGGTGGCTGGCGCCCTAGCCGATTGAGCCACAGGCGCTGAGCCTCCTCCTTCAGATCTTACCCTATCACTTCTTTCTCCAGGAAGCCAGCCTTGGGCTGGTTCCCCCTTTTTGGCCTCTGGTGGTTTCCTCCTCCTGATTCAGGCCACATAATTCAGTTGTCAGTTCTCCCTTTGAATCTGTCTTCCCACCAGACTGAACCTTGTGGGAGCTGTGGCTTGTCCACTTGGCTCACTGCTGTACCCTCTGGGTCCTCCAACAGGGTCTGAGCACCTGAGAGATGAAGGAGGGAGGGAACAGAGCTGCCTGGACACAGACAGGTCCTGAGCTGTTAGGGAGATTTCAAGTCTGCCTCTCCCTAACTCCCCACATACTATTCTCCTTTCCCACTTGCTAGTTATATCATACACCATTAACAAGTAGGGCTCTGTTCCCTGAGGATGGGGTCCCCTGGGATTCTGGACTCAGTAGGCTGACTGTTCCATCAATTTTCTTTCACTGTCTTGGGACCTTGCTACTACCAACACCCTAGTCCCACAGGACCAGGATGTCTAACTGTTGGCACAAATGACCATCTGAGTGACCACCTCAAGGGATGAGTGGGCAGGATCTCCCTTGCTGGCGGTGGTGGGGAACAGGTGAACCCCATGAGCTAAGTGAGAGAGCTACCCTAACTGGTGAAGGCTGGCTGACGAGAGCCAGGCCCTGCAGTCTGTGTTCTGGAGGTTCCAAAGTTTTTTTTTTTTTTGAGACAGAGCCTCAAGCTGTCACCCTGGGTAGAGTGCCATGGCTTCACTGCTCACAGCAACCTCCAACTCCTGGGCTCAAGCAAGTCTCCTGCCTCAGCCTCCCAAGTAGCTGGGGCCACAGGTGCCCGCCACAACGCCCGGCTATTTTTTTTTTTTTTTGGTTGCAGCCATTATTGTTGTTTGGTGGGTCCGGGCTGGATTCGAACCCGCCACCTTAGGTGTATGTGGCTGGCGCCTTAGCCGCTTAAGCCACAGGCGCTGAGCCAGGTTCCAAAGTTTTAAGGTGCTTGCAGCACAGCTACTCAGGGAAGCCATAATTGCCCTTCTGCGTGGTCCCAGAGCCTGTGGCTCGGCTCAGCTATACACTGGCGCACCCGTGTGGGACAGAGGATTCCTCCACCTGCACTGCCCAGCTCAGTGGTATGCTAGGCTAGCCGCTGCTCTGGGTATCCCCAAGGCCAGCCCCGCCCCGCCCCGCCCCGCTCCGGGCCGCCCCCCGACCGAGGTAAACACACGCTAAAAATAACCCGGGCAAGGGGCGGCAGCAAGCAAGAAAGGGGTCCCTACTGAGCCTGTCCCAGTCTCCATAGCAACTGCCCCAAACCCGGCTGCTGACGTCATCTCGCAGCTGCCCAAGCGTGCAGGGAAGGAGAGGGGGCGGCTCAGCCAGGGACCCCCCACCCCGGAACCGGGCGGAGGCAGCTGGGTGGCCTCACTTCCTGCCGGCCCCCTTCGTGGTCAGCTGGTCACATTCCCCGGCCAGCGCACTCGGGGAGCCAGGCGGCCTCCCCAGGGCCGGGCTTGGTTTGGCTAGAGCTGCGGCAGCTGAGAGGGGCTGCAGTGACTCACCGCGCCTTCCCCGCCTGCTTTTCTTCCTAGGCAGTACCCAACCAGGCGCCTTGTCCCCTGCTCACCCACACCCCTGAGATGGCTCACCTTGCTCCTCTCTCCGTCCCCTGCCTAGAGGACTCACAGGGGAGGGGGGTGGAAGAAGGAGCTATGCCAGTCCTCCTTGTCCCGTCTCAATCCTCAATTCTCATCCCCCTCTGTCCTCATACTACGGAGGTGGATGTTGCAGGCACAAGGATTCAGATCTAATTCTCGCTTGTCTCAAACCAGCTGTGTGACCTTGAGAGTATTACTACCTTCTCTGGGCCTGTTTCTGCATTTGCCAGATGGTCATAACCCTCCTCACTAGACTGAGCCTTAGTTCAATTTGGCAGGCTTAGGCTGCCGCCCCACACAGATGGCAGCCAGGTCACCGTTATTCTATTAGACTGCACACAGTAGGTGCTCGGTCTGCCAGCCTGGACGCACATTAGAACTGGCTGGGAAGGGTCAGACTCAGGCCTCACCCGGGAGAGGAGAGCAGAGGGTATTGAGGCTGAACCTAGTCTGACCCTTAGCCCTGACGAGTAGCCCCTTCCTTAAACCAGTTCCGCAGAGTGCTCAGGCCTGGCTGCTCGCGGAGACCCACATCAGCCTCCATTTCCAGGGACAAGCTCTGCTCTCCCACCGCGCCAGAGCAATCCTCTCTCTTCTGAGCTACGCCAGTTTTAGGCAAAGAGCACCAGGCCGGGCTCAGTCACCTCGAGCCCGGCCCTAAAGCGGCTTAGGCCGGCCTGTGCAGCCAGGAAGATTAGCTCAGCTCAGCGGCCGCCCTGCACCCCTGTCGCCCCCTCCCCATTTCCAACTCAGTTTCTTCTGCTGAGTGGGAAGCGCGGGGGTCGGGGATGGGGTGTTCCCGGAGATCGCCTGTGCCAGGGCCCAGGCTGACGCTTTGAGCCCGCCCTCCGGCCTGGCCCACCCCAGAGCCCCGGGGCACTGCCACTAGGGCCTTGCCGTGGGAGGGAAGGAGGAAAGGCGGCAGCGCCAGGCGCTGAAGGCCCGGAGGCGGCTGCTATTGTGGGGCGATGCTGTGTCCTCTGCGCCCAGGGGGAGGGGAGAAAAGACACTGTGCCGCCGGGGTCCCGGGCATGGGGTGAGTAGGGCAGGGCCGCAACCGGGGCCGCAGATCCGGGACCCACGGGGCGGCGCCGGCTGGGGAAGCACCGGAACCGCCCCGTCCGCCCCGCACTGGCCCTCGGCCCCCGGAAACGGAGCGGACACTCACATGGCTGCGCTGGGCTGCGCGGACCTCGCGCTCTCCGTGCGCTCGACGCTGCCGGGCCAGGTCGCGCCGCAGCTGCCGCTGTAGCCGCCGCCGGCGCCGGCCCCTCCCTCCGCCTGGGCGCCCGGCCGTCCCGCCGCCCCGCCCCTAGGGCCCCACCCCCTGCGCTCCCGCGGCTCCCGAGCCCCTAGAGGCGCCCACGGCTGTCTCCACCCCTAGGGTAACGGGGCAGTCTGGTGGCCCGCGGGGTCCACCAGCTTGGGGGGAGGAGAGACTTGGGGGACATGAAGGCAATGGGGGTGTTCGGCACTCAGGATCCCTAGGAATGAAGAGGCTTTCTGGGAGCGAAACGCTGATCCTAAAACCAGAAGCTCCAGGGAGCCCCCCCTGCTTGCCCCCCTCTCCAGATCCTTAGTATTCTAGAGACCTTGCGGGCTCCAGGTCTGTGACCACCTGAAACAGGTCTTGGAGCGGCCACTGCTTGCCTGGGTTGGTTGGAGGAATGGATCCGGCCTATTTCTCCGGGAAGGCGGTAGGGAGGACAAACTCCTCACCACCTGACACCTTCTGGGTCCAGACGCTGACCCTCAGCCCTTCCTTTTCAGCCAGCTTCGTTTCTGTACCGTAGGAGCAGGCTGCCCTTTGCGGCCTTGTCTGGCTGGTAATTGTAAAATCATAGCTGGATCATGCCTTCCCCATTCATTGGGCACTGGTTTCAGAGGAGTCTCAGGCCTTGTTCTGAGGTATAGGTGGGGACCCTGGCAGGGTTTGGATACCAGGGCATCGGGTACACGTTGGCCAACCCAGTCCTTTCCAAAGCCAAAGCCTCCTGGCGTGGAGGTTGAGGAGGAGCTGAGAACTGACCACACACTGGGGTCAAAAGGCTAGCTCCACTCTCCCAGCTCTCACCATTGGTAGGACACCATTGGTCCCCTCCAACCCTGGAGGCTCTGAGCCCCTGCTTGCCAGCTTCTCCAGCCCCTGCACTTCTGCAGCCCCTTCTCTTGAGAGGTAAGTCAGAAAGACCCAGAGTGGATTAAGGGGCTGTAAGGGTTCCCTAAATATCTGTCCCACCCAAGTCCTTAATGGCTGGTCTTGACAACCTGTGTGTGTGGGGAGGGGGGTGTTAGTTAGGAGTGCTTATATCCTCTCCTCCTGGGCTCTTACTGGAGACTCACCGCAGTTTCTCCCAGTTCTCCAGCTCTCCAGCCCCTCTTCATTATCTTCCTTTGGAGAGCTCTTTTCTCTGTAGTCCTTAAACTTGGGCATTACTTCTGGGGCTAGTTTCTTCTCTTTATTCCCCCAACTCTAAAATACCATCCAGCCTCAAGGCACCTGTCCATTTATTGCTGCCCACCTCAAGCTTCCCTCTGCCCAGAGCCCTTAAATGCTCTCTCCAGATGACCCACTAATCCTCCTGATTATCCCAAGATGTACTTACTCCTCTTCCTTTGTCCTTATCCTTGCAAAGCACCACTGTCTACCCAGGCACTTACCTGAGCCAGAAGTTGAGTCTCTCTGGAGCTCTTAAAATTGGCGCCAATTGGCTCCTGTCCATCCCTAAAATGACCTCCTCAGCAAGATGTACTCTGAGCACCTTCTCTGCAGAGAGCCTCCCCATTTTACTCTCTGTTCCAGCTCCTATGGACTCCCTTCATGCTGTTCACCATGGCCAGGCAGCCAGCATGCATGCCCGTGTGTGCTCACGTGCCTGAGCCTGTCTGATTATGGGTCTCTAAGCAATGTGGGGGCAGGAACCGCAGAAATCCTTGTCACCACAGTCCCTGGCTCATAGTGGGAGTTCAAGAAATATTTGTTGAATGAGCAAGTAAATGAACCAGTAAATGCACAAACCCTTGGCATCCCTCTCTATACCCCCACTTTTAGGCATTGCCTGAGTCCTCTGAGCCCTCTTGATTCTGCCTTTTTTTATTTTTATTTTTTGAGACAGAGTCTCACTATGTCACCCTTGGTAGAGTGCTGTGGTGTCATAGCTCACAGCAACCTTAAACTCTTGGGCTTAAGCAATTCTCTTGCCTCAGCCTCCTAAGTAGCTGGGACTACAGGTGCCCGCCACAATGCCTGGCTATTTTTTGGTTATGGTTGTTGTTTAGCAGGCCCAGGCCAGGCTGAACCGGCAGCCTCAGTGTATGTGGCTGGCACCCTACTCACTGAGCTACAGACGCTGAGCCTAGTTCCTCCTTCTTAACTCCTTTTTAATTGATCCTCCCCTGCCAACATGTCCCCCACTACTAGTACTCTGCCTTTTATTAATTCACTTCAGCACACACTCACTGAGCATTCAGGGCTGGGCAGATGCTGGTCCCTGGAGTGGCAGAGGCATAGAACTCTCTCTGCACCATTGCTCAGGACTCTGATTTTGGGGGCTCACCAGGGCACTGTCTGAGATTTTTCTCAGTCTGGATTTCCTCTTCCAGACAATTCCGAGTTTTTATTTTATTGTTTTCAGAGACAGTCTTACTTTGTCACCCTCGGTAGAGTGCTATAGCATCATAGCTCATAGCAACGTCAAACTCTTGGGCTTAAACGATTCACTTGCCTCAGCCTCCCAAGTAGCTGGGACTACAGGTACTTGCCACAATGCTTGGCTATTTTTATTGTTGTTGTCATTGCTGTTTAGCTGACCTGGGCTGAGTTCAAACCCACCAGCCCTGGTGCATGTGGCTGGCGCCCTAACTGCTGAGCTACAGACACCGAGCCTTTTTTTTTTTTTTTTTTTTTGAGACAAAATCTCACTCTGTCACTCTGGGTACAGTGCCATGGTGTCATAGCTCACAGCAACTTCAAACTCCTGGGCTCAAGTGATTCTCTTGCCTCAGCCTTCTAAATACTTGGGACGACAGGCATCCGCCACGATGCCCGGCCATTTTGGGGTTGTAGTTGTTGTTTGGAAGGCCCAGGCTGGGTTCGAACCTGCCGGTCTTGGTGTATGTGGCTGGCGCCCTAGCCGCTGAGCTACAGACACTGAGTTCCCCACTTTTATTTTATTTTTCAAAATTTTTCCCTTCCTCCTTCCTTCCTTCCCTCCCTCTCTCCCTTTCTTTCTTCCTTCCTTTTTTCTTTCTTTGTCTCACTCAGTCATCCTGAGTAGAGTGCCATGGCAACATAGCTCACAGCAACCTCAAACTCTTAAGCTTAAGTGATCCTCTTGCTTCAGCCTCCTGAGTGGCTGGGACTATAGGTGCCCCACCACTATGCCAGGCTAGTTTTTCTATTTTTAGTAGAGATAGGGTTTTGCTCTTGCTCAGGCTGGTCTCGAACTCCTGAGCTCAGACAACCCACCCACCTCAGCCTCCCACAGTGCTAGGATTACAGTTGTGAGCCACCATTAGTTTTTCTATTCATAGAGATGGGGTCTTGCTTTGCTCAGACAGATTTTTTTTTTTTTTTTGAGGTAGAGTCTTTTTTTTTTGAGACAGGAGCCTCAAGCTGTCCCCCTGGGTAGAGTGCCATGGCATTTCAGCTCACAGCAACCTCCAACTCCTGGGCTCAAGCGAGTCTCCTGCCTCAGCCTCCCAAGTAGCTGGGACCACAGGCACCCGCCACAACGCCCGGCCATTTTTTGGTTGTAGCCATCATTGTTGTTTGGCGGGCCCAGGTTGGATTCAAACCCGCCACCTTGGGTGTAGGTGGCTGGCACCTCAGCCACCTGAGCCACAGGCACCGAGCCAATTTGAAATATTTTCATCAAGCTGTTTAACATAGACTTCATGTCATTTTCTTATCTAGGGTTTTCAATTTTTTTTTTTCAGATTAATATGAGGGTCCAAACAATTAGGCTACATTGTTTGGGTCAGTTAGGTCAAGTCCTAACTGTTGTAGTTGTGCCCCTCCCCCAGGAGGTGTGCCATATACCCCTACATTGTGCCTGTTAGTTGAGAGTACACCAATCCCTCCTTCTCCTCCCCTCTTTCTGTTTTTTTTGTTTTTGTTTTTTTTTGTCATCTTGTTTGGGATACTTTGTTAAAGCAGCCCTAGGAGTCTATTACAGTTGTTGGAGCTGCCTCCTTGCTCTTTCTGGAATCAATCACTCTGCCCTATCTTGAGGCTAGTTAAGCAGACCTATGGAGCAGTTTACATGGCAAGGAACTGAGGCCACCAACGGCAACCAGAACCACTTTGCCAGACATGTGAATGTGCCACCTTAACAGCAGATCCTCCAGCCCTAGTCAAGCCTTCAGATGACTGCATTCCTAGCTGAAATTTTGACTGTAACCTTAGTTAGAACACCCACTAAGTCATTTCCCAGTTCCTGGCCAAGAAAAACTAGGAGAAAATAAGCATTTATTATTTTTTAAGCTACTAAGTTTTTATGTACTCTGTTATGCTACAATAGATAATAGTTATATCTATCATATTGGGGCCTCAGTATAACCTGGAATTGAAAGAGTTCTACTTTCTTTTTTTTTTTTTTTTGAGACGGAGCCTCAAGCTATTTCCCTGGGTAGAGTGCCATGGCATCACAGCTCATAGCAACCTCCAACTCCTAAGCTCAAGCAAGTCTCCTGCCTCCGCCTCCCAAGTAGCTGGGACCACAGGCAGCTGCCACAACGCCCGGCCATTTTTTGGTTGCAGCCATCATTGTTGTTTGGTGGGCCCGGGCTGGGGATTCGAACCCGCCACCTTAGGTGTACGTGGCTGGCGCCTTAGCCTATTGAGCCACAGGTGCCGAGCCAAGAGTTCTACTTTCTAATTCTTACATATCACTTGGCATGGTTAGAGGCCCCAGTGCCAGTTTCTCTGGGGATGTTTCCAGCAATGGGCTCCACTGCCATTTGTAGTGAGCTGTCCCAATTATTCATTCACCAGTGAGCACCATCCCTCATGTGTCAGATGCTGTGTTAGGGGTTGGGGTTATTAATGTGAACAGTCCTGTTCATGACCAGTGGCCATGATGGTATATGGTATACCTCTGCTAATAGACAGATGTGGGCAAAGAAGGACTGCCCTTCTATTTGCATAGGTGGGAAAAGAGAAGCATTGAGGCACTAAGAGGAGAAGCCTTCAGTGGATAACCCTGAAGAGGCAAGAAGAGAACCAAATTCAAGGGTCCAAAAGAACAATGGGAAATAAAGCTGAAACCACAATCCAGACACTCCACCCCGATCTTGAATTTGTGCTTCTTGAGCTCATGGTACCACAGTCTCTGAAAATACCTGGAGGCATGAACTTGAATCCTGTTGGGATACCATCCTTTGGATAATAATGTCTCTATGAAAAGTTGGGGCCCAAAGTTCTGGGATCTTGTTTCTTCCTTGCCATGTTGGTTAAGTAACTCCCTTTGGTGATCTTGAGCAGGCCACTCTGAAACATCAAAAGTCTCATGGTGAGAAGGCTGATCTTCATCTCCATCTGAATCTTCAGCCTTCCTAGGGATGGGCTGGTCAGAATTTCCCACCTACTGAGATCTACCTGGCTGTCCTCTCCCAAGGTCAAATTGCACATCTTGCAGAGAAGAATAGCCACTATTTCTTGAACATCTATTCAGCGGCAAGTGACTTCTGTAATTTTCACAATGCTGTCTCAAGGCATGGGGATCCACACTTGGCAGTCCAGGAAAACAAGCCCAGGTCACAGAGCTAATGTTAGTGAGGGACCGAGCTGGGACTCCCACCCAGGCCTGTGGATTCACTAAAGGACCTCCTATTCACCACCACCTCACTGCCCTAGAGGATGATTCAGGGATACTCCATCTGGGGAATCCAAGCCACTGCCACAGGAAGTAGGCTTTTCTCCATCCTTGGAGGGATTATGTTGGAGGCAGACACTGGAGGAGGGAGGTTGCATACAGTGGTGATTAAACAGAATGGAGTCTGCTGTGGTTTGGATGTACTTTGTCCCCACCAAAACTCATGTTGCAATTTGATCCTCGAGGTGGTGGTGGGAGGTGGGGCCCAGTGGGAGGTGTCTGGGTTGTGAGAGTGGATCCATCATGAATGGTGTGGTATCATTCATGATTAGAGAAAGTTCTCACTCCGGCAGAACTGAATTAGTTCCCAGGTAATGGATCAGTTCATAAGAGAGAGTGAGCTGCTACAAAGCCAGGAAACTGCCCCTCAGGTTTCCCCCCTCACCTTTGCGTTTGTTCACTCCCTGCCCCCCTTCCCCACCTCCCTGCCATATTATCAGAGACCAACCAGTTGCTAGGGCTGTTCCTTGACTTTCCCAGTCTGCAGAACATGTACTAAATAAACCTATTTTCTTTATAAATTACCCAGTCTCGGGATTTCTGTTATAGCAACACAAAAGGGACTAAGACAGAGTCTGATGCCTGATTGCCCAGGTTTGCAATCCAGTTTCCCCTTCTGCAACAAGTCTCAAATTCCTTGTCTGAAAGTTGTGGGAGGGGAAGAGCATGGAAGACCTTGGAATGTTGGAAGAGTAAATGAAATGATGCCTGTGAAATTCATGACAAAACTAGATGGATTATTATTTTTTTATGCTATTAATATTATTACTTTCCCTTCAGGGCCACTGAACTTTTGTATGAGGCCAATATTCACAAAGGGACAAATTTAAACAGAACAGGGGTAGAGCTGCAGGTTGGTGGCAGGGAAATCTGTGGCTGAAAGTTGTTTTGTGAGTTTTGGGGTTTTTTTTTTTGTTTGTTTGTTTTTTAAGACGGAGCCTCAAGCTCTCCCCCTGGGTAGAGTGCCATGGCATCACAGCTCATAGCAACCTCCAACTCCTGGGCTCAAGCGAGTCTCCTGCCTCCGCCTCCCAAGTAGCTGGGACCACAGGCGCCTGCCACAACGCCCGGCCATTTTTTGGTTGCAGC
>CAUYQV010164857.1:0-12885 GCA_963574575.1 Galagoides demidoff
CAAGCGAATCTCCTGCCTCCACCTCCCAAGTAGCTGGGACCACAGGCGCCCGCCACAACGCCCGACCATTTTTTGGTTGCAGCCATCATTGTTGTTTTGGCGGGCCCGGGCTGGGGATTCGAACCCGCCACCTTAGGTGTACGTGGCTGGTGCCTTAGCCACTTGAGCCACAGGCGCCGAGCCATTCACTTCGAATTCTTAAAGATGATCATGATCAGTAGACGGGAGGCAGAGGCAGGATGGTATCTGGCACGGAGTAAGCCGGCCTTTCTCACCAAGGCTTCCACAAGATGACTGCACCACAGATCAAATGGGTTAGTTTCCCAAGTTATCCAAGAATTACAAGACCCAGTTTCATCCCAGGTGCACAGGAAAGAAGTAACTCTCCACATAGAGAAATACTTACGGGCCACTTGGGGCTCTTCAAAGAATGAAGGTTGGAAAGGGCGTGAATAAGCACTCAATAAGTATCTGCTGAACGAATCTTTTGCTCAAATCTGTTCTTCCAATTTTCCCTTCCTTCCTATTATCTGTCTAGTGATATGAGCCAAAGAGACTCAGCAGTTCTCCTGACAGATCTCCCACCTCAGATCCTGCATCCCAATCATCAGTCCTGGTCAAAGTGCCGTTGTATCTCCCTTGGAATCTTGCGACCTACAAGCACTGGACGCTGGTTCCAGTCCAGATGTCCATCCCGGCCTATTAAATCCCCTCTATAGCTGGGTCTTTTCCAAATGCAGATCAACTGGACTATTTTCCACCACAGTGGTTCAGATCTAGTCAACGGATCTTTACTGTTTAGACTTAAAATGAAAATGCCATACTGTAGCCAGCAAGACTGGGTTGCACGATCCGTGTAAATTCTTTTTTTCCCTAGCTTCCTGTATACTCAATCACATACTGCAAATGAATTTTTAAGAGGAGCCTTTGGCCAGGCTGTTTGCTCTTTTTGGAACACTATTTTCATCCAATCTCCCTGCCCCTCCTGCCCCTTCTGTGTTTCATTCAGCCCGTATCCCTTATAGCAGCCGTTCTCAATCTGTGGGTTTCGACCCGTTTGGGGGTTGAACGACCCTTTCACAGGGGTCGCCTAAGACCGTCCTGCATATCAGATACTTACATTATGATTCATAATAGCAAAATTATAGTTATGATGTAGCAACGAAAATAATTTTATGGTTGGGGGTCACCACAACATGAGGAAGTATATTAAAGGGTCACAGTATTAAGAAGGTTGAGAACCACCGCCTTATAGGATAGTAACCCATGATGCCCACTGCCCCCACCACCCTAGACTAGGTCAGATTTCCTTTGCTAGACAGTCTTATGGAATAGCGTTCCTAACCTCCAGAGGACTTCAGAATAATCATATGCCTCTTGGGGTTGTTATTTGAACGTTTACCTTCCTCAGCAGAGACTCTTGGTCACCTCACATAATGACAAGCACATCTGAGGATTGTAGCAAATATATACTGAAAGAATTAAGATCAAGGACAAAGTGAACACCAGCCACTGTAAGTTACAAGTAATTATAGAAGACACTGAATCAAAGAAATCTTTCCTGAAAGATAAAATGTGCTTTATCTTGGAGAAATTTAAACGTCAGTATTTCTGTAAGGACTACATCCTATAATTCAAACTTCATAAAAGACGATATAGTACTTTGTGTTGTCAATTTATTCATATTGAAATCTTTTAAAATTTTAGAGTTATGACTGCACAGCTCTGCTTAAATAATATCTTCATTCTAAATAAGAAGTAACTAGTAGATTAACAACGAAGGCCCATATGAGAAAAAAACTTAATTAAATTCAAGAAGGAGGGGGGTGAGAGTTTAAGTTCCCACCCAGTGAGTACAATGTACAGGTATCCGGCCCACGTCCTGGGGAAATGACACATGTATAAACCGGACTTTACCTTACAAATGCACACAGTGTAACCTAATTACACGTGCTCTCATCATTAATCTGAAATGAAAAAGAAATAATCGAAGTCAGCTTTTGTTTTGCCCACTTTTGCAAGGCACACCCATTGAGACGGTAAGGACCAGCTTTATCAGGAAGCCACGAAGGGAGGGACTGACTTAACACCTGAGATGAGGGAAGGAGACGTGTGGCAAAGACCCAATGGAACAGAAAAGATCTGAAGTCAGCGAGCCTGGGTCCCTGCCTCAAACTGCAGAAGTTACTGCCGGCCGCCATGAGGAGGTCAGGGCTGGGTGACAAGGGCAAACAATTTCATGTTAGAAAGCTTTCAAAACCATTCCCTGTTCACTAGCTTGTTAAAATCACCTCTGCAACATACATTTTTTCCTTCTGGGAGGAAAAAAAACATGGGGATTGAACAGATCATGTTCTTCCTTTTTGCTCAATTTTTCCGGAAAAGTGGGGCCTCACGGTTACTGGATAATGGGAATGAACTTGGCACTGAGGAGGAAGAGGAAGTATAATCCAGGGCTGTGGCAAGACTCAGTTCTTGAATACACCTGCTTTGATTTCAACCTGAACTCCGTTGCTAACAAACTATGGAACGTTGAGAACATAATCCAAAATCCCTCAGATCCACTTTTCTCATTTATAGAAGGGAAACAGAATGGTCATGTCCGCAGTAGTTATGAGAAATGAATGAGGTAATCCACACACAGCACTGGCCCACCTGCCCGGCACACAGCAAACATTTAATAAACGTTAACCACACTTTTTCTTCTCCATCATCTCATGTGTTATCTCCTCCTTCTCTTTCTTCTTACTGTTATTTTATTTTATTTTTATTTTTATTTTTTTTTGAGACAGAGCCTTAAGCTATCCCCCTGGGTAGAGTACCATGGCATCACAGCTCATAGCAACCTCCAACTCCTGGGCTCAAGCGAGTCTCCTGCCTCCGCCTCCCAAGTAGCTGGGACCACAGGCACCCGTCACAATGCCCAGCCAGATTTTGGTTGCAGCCATCATTGTTGTTTGGCGGGCCTGGGTTGGGGATTCGAACCCGCCACCTTAGGTGTACATGGCTGGAGCCTTAGGCGATCTGTTATTTTATTTTTATTATTATTTTTTTTTTTTTGCAGTTTTTGGCCAGGGCTGGGTTTGAACCCGCCACCTCTGGCATATGGGGCCAGCACCCTACTCCTTTGAGCCACAGGTGCCGCCCGTAGTGTAATTTATTACCATACTACATGAATGAAAATACACCTTAACGGATCAGACTGCTATAGTGAGAAGAGGTCTGGCAAAATGGGAGAGAATGAGGACAAGGTGAATTTAAGAAACGTTTTCCAATCTACACTTGCACTGTAGGGATGTGTCCTTTGGTAACATCCAGAGAGAATTCTACGGACGTTTTTGTTTAACCTAACGGCCATCATGGCCATGTTGGTATGAATTATCATTCTCTCATTTAAGCAGAATGATCTGTATATAGCAGGATTTTCCTCTGAATATAGAAGGATTTATAGAACGTTTTAAATGAAAATGAAGAGATTTGGCTTGCTGACAACAGGTCGATGGTCGCATGTAATTTTACTTGAAAAGACTGCATTTTGGGAAATGTCGAAGAGAAATTCAGCCCCCAAGTTTGTTGTTTCTGTCTTTTTAATTTTGTATACATGCCTCCAACTTGGTTCTTGAAACTCTCAGAAAGCTCTGAAAGCAACACTGGTGTGACATCAGCACACCCACCCAGCCAGGGCCACGTGGCCTCCTGATGAATAATTCCCACAGCTGGCTGTCTGACGACACTGGCACTCGCAAGTCCAGACACGAATGAAAACAGCAATTTCTCCTGCCCTTCTTCTCTACTTGAATAAATTCTGAAAGCAGAGATTCACTGCATTTTCCTTCCTTTAAGGCAGGAAGGGAGAGATATAACTAGTTTTTCTTCTTTAGATTTCACAACATAATTTAAAACCACAAAGAGAAAACCGAAAATTGCTTTGTTTTATGCAAACTAATGAGTTCGCTATCCTGATGACTGTAAGTAAAAGGAAAATTAGCTGTTTGGAAGAATGAGCACCACGGAGCATAACAAGGGCTGTACTGGTTAACACACAGACTGAGAAGAGTGAATATTTACTGAGGTTTTCGTTAATACTCAGAGCATAGTATTTTAACGAAAAAGGAGGGAAGAGGAGCAAGCTGCCAACATGTGATAGCATCTCAATGCTGAAGGTTTTTGAAAGCAAAAAATTCAAAATTAACAAAATGTCCTTTTCCATTCAGATGTTACCAACTTGCCGTGTAAACACTGAGAAATCCCCAGCAAGGAGACGGGTCAACCATCCAGAGGAGGAAAGCTTAGTATCATCTGTCCCAGAAATCCACTGTTGTCATATGTTGGTCATCGATGTCACCGCTTACATGCCGGACACAAATCTTACCTGTGATAATTTTATTGTAATACCCAGGCCTCAATCCATATATGCTAATAAATAAATTATGTGTTCATGAAGGGATAAAGAACTAGAAAATGTTTGTAAAATATCCCATATTTTATATTATGTGTTACAAAATACCCACACATTCTGCAAATACCTAACGATAGCGCTACCAAACAAAAATAGAGCCTGGTGTCATAGAAGCTTCTTTTAAAAAATCATTATCTCCCTCCAGCAAAAAGAGTTTCTTGTCTTTGAGTTCTTATCAGTTAATCAATTAACACTAGAAAAATAAAAGAAGTACTGAAGAAAAATTTTCATGGAAATTACAATAAAAAAACTCCGACAGAAAGAACAAAGGATGTCAGTAAGGAGAGGAGTGTTCCCAGTTAGTGAGAACAAAGGCCAACAACAGACGGATGTGTTTTTCTTCCTGCAAAGTTACAACTAAGAATTGACCCCTTAGGAGATGGGAATGTGGTTTTCAATATGAAATCAATACGACGGGGGAAGAAAAATAGAATTAAGTCCTAGTACAACATGCATAAAGTCTAGGAGATGCCTGGTAGACTACTAAAATAGCCACAGTAATTCGGATCCTTCTGTAAGAGCTCTGTTGGTGATACGAGGTTGCAACCAGCCCCTCACAGAGATTGTTCCTCTCTCTATAAACTGTATCTGTGACTTAGTCTCTGCACCAGTGGGCCCCGTGACTTGCTTTGGCTAATGGTTCATATGAAAACTGTGACTCAAGAAATGACTTGAAAACTGATCACATAAAGAGTACAATAAATTAAAAAAAAAGAGTACAAGAGCATAAATCCAAAATTGATAAGAAAAAGTATAACAATAAATTAGAAAAGAGAATGAAGACTTAGAAAGCAAATATCTTTGAAATGAGATATGTCGTGAGGACAGGCACACGGAACCCTCAGTAAAGCCTCCGATGGCGGCAAAGGCCGGGGAGGGCAAACTCCAGAAAATCAACTGTGTTCACTCACGGAAAGCTAAAAACTTAAAAGCAGATGTTGTAGGGAGCAGAATAGGAAAAGTTCTGGGGATCAGGGGAGCAGCATTGGATGGGCTTTCAGATTAGATGGATTTGATTTCTAATTCCAGTTCAGAAACTTTTGTGGCTTCAAGAAGTCAGTGAGTTTCCTTTCGTGGAAAATTTCAAATTTATTTTATTTATTATTTATTGTTTCGGGTTCATTGACTGTACAAAGAATTAGCACACTGATTGCATTTGTTAGATAAAGTCCCTCTTGTGATTGTGTCCCACCCCCAGGAGGTGTGCCGTACACCGTTACCCCCACCCGCCCTTCCTCATTCCCCTCCTCCACCCCTTGTATTAGCTCATCTGCTGCCTTCATATTAGAATTGAGTACATTGGATTCTTGCTTCTCCATTCTTGTGATGCTTTACTAAGAAGAATGAGTTCCACCTCCATCCAGGTTAATACAAAAGATGTAAAGTCTCCATCTCTTTTAATGGTGAATAGTGTCCTATGGTGTACATATACCACAGCTGGTTAATCCATTCCTGGGCATTTAGGCTGTTTTCACCTTTTGGAAATTGTAAATTGAGCTGCGGTAAACAGTCTAATGCAAATGCCTTTATGATAAAATGATTTTTTTTCTGCTGGGTAGATACCTAGTAATGGGATTACAGGATCAAATGGGTACCTCCCAAATTTAAATGCTTGGCATGAGTAACTGCTAAATAAATATTAGCTATCTTCACAACGGGCCTTGCTCTTGTTTGCTTCTTTTTTGAACTTTGAGGCCACCTGGACTATCACGCTAGAGAATCTGAGATCAAGAAAAGCTCAGATAAGCCGTGCCATTGAGACCCCTCTCTCCCCAATCAATCAAATCACTGCCAGCCATTAGAAATGGGGTGAGGCCACTTGGCCCACCCAGCCCCAGCCCAGGAGGCCAGGTCAGGCCAGAAGAACCACTTAGGCGACCAAGAGAATAAGAAATATGACACATGTTTATTATTTTAAGACTCCAAGTTACTGATAACAGTAATTTCACACACTATCTTGGCTTATCTTGATTACAATTCACAGGATAATAAAGTAACTATCATTTATAAAAATAATGTAATCATTTTGATTAAACATATAAAACATAGTTTTCCTCACTTCATTCTGTTTCCTATCTCTAGGCTTTCTACTCTGCTAATTTTTCAAGACAACAACTCTTTCATGAAAGTATAACTCTGTCCCCTCCCCTCCCCTTCCCTTCCCCAGAATTCCACGGTATCACAGCTCACAGCAACCTCAAACGTTCAAACACAGAGAGGGTTTTACTCTTCCTCAGGCTGGTCTCCTGAGCTCAGGCTATCCACCCACCTTGGCCTCCCAGAGTGCTTGGATTACAGATGTGAGCCACCACGGCCCGTATATAACTCAATTCCAATGTCAGGCTAAGAATCCCTTTTTGGACTGCAATAGACCCTGATTAACCTCAACTCTGGGGCTGACAACCTAATGCTGAACTTATCTATGGAAATGAGTCCTCTCATCTTTAAACTTCTCAAAGACAAGGAGATGGTATATTGTCATTGAAGTGCTAACAACCTTTCCCAACATTAAATAATATTAAAGAGTAGATATCCAGCCAAGGTTTGTTGAGCTGAACTTGCTAGTGGACGTGTTCTGATTTCACTACAACAGAGAAATTAGAGAGCTCCCAGGCATCTAATAGACAACAGAAGCAGACAGATATTCAAGATAGATATTTAGCAAAGGTTGACAGAGAATGGGTCCACATTTTTGTTTCAGGAAAAAAATACACTGGTTATGTCATCGGAATTCAAGCTGTACCGATAAGATTCAGAGTTCAAGAGACAAGAGTGTCGACAGCTAGTCCACAAGAAATACTGAAGTGACCTAATTTGGGGTTGGATGCTTTTTGAATTCTTTGCTGTTCTTTTTTTTTTTTTTTGCTGTTTCAAATACAGGGAATAGTTTTGACAGGGAAGTTTCTTCCTAATGAGGCAGCAGATGGGATGGAGAGGCAGAGGAACCAGTCAGTAACCACCAAGAATAACAAAAGAAATTAGAGGCTGAGGAAGTCAGCGTTTACAAGATGCTTAGAGAAACAAAGTGGTTAAGAAAAAGTGCAAAAAATGTGCATTGGAGAAAGGGTTTAAGAAGAAAAGAGGAGGAAAAAATGAACATAGGAAATGTATTCGATCATTAAAAGTTCATGAGGGCAGCATTCATCTTGAATAGCACAGACATCAAAATGACGAAAATATTATATAAAAGTGCCACACTACTGATATGGGAAAAATATCATTCTAGTGAACAAAGCAGGTCATCTGCATTTTGTGACCAAATCCCTTTAGGAATCAGAATTAATCAAATCTATGCCTATGAAAGTGCCCTTCCCTGCTGTAGTCTAGATTTCCATAAAATATAATAAATATAGGCAATGTTCACTGCATCATAAATGTAAGAATTTGTTTGAGAAGGAATAAAAAATTACAAGATCATGTATAATATTTAGAATCTATTCAGATTAATAACATTTCTGATCTTGAAAGCCAAATTATCAATCAAATTACAAAGTAAATCTTGGTCATTGTGGGGGGGGCAGGGCGTGCACTCCATAGATAGCAACTAGTTTTCAAAATGGCAAGATAAAAATAATAATAATAATAATAATAATAATAAAACTTTCCAACATTAAAGCTGTTTGTGAAAGGTAAGGCTTCTCTTGTGATTTTTGTGTTTTTGAAATTCCACCTAAATATCTTAATAAGTATAACAAACTTTAAATCCCCTCCCCTTCTCTGAGTAATAAAGGGAAAATTACTTTACGGTAGTGAAGAAATTGTTTTGCCCACTAAACTACTCAGCAGTTCTCACTCTCAAAATAAAAATGTGCAAGGCCTTAAATTATTCTTCAAAGTATTAATTATATAAGTTTTATGTATCTATCACGCCTCTTTTCAAATTTTCAGTAAGATACTGCTTTTTAAAATTTTTATTTCCAATAATGTTTTAGGGTTAATCATAGTCACAAGTCATAGAGATTATGTAATTGCCATTTTCATCAATTTATTTTGATCAAATAACTTATTCAGTGTTATGGGTTTTTTAATTACTTATATTGTAACCCTTTAATAAGAAGTATCTTTTCAATAGCTGGGCACTGTGGCGAGTGCCTTTAGTTCCAGCTACTCAGGAGGCTGAGGCAAGAGAATCACTATTAAGTCCAGGGGTTGGAGGTTGCTGTGAGCTATGATGCCACTGCACCCTACTGAGGGCAATAAAGTAAGACTCTGTCTCAAAAAAAGAAAGAAGTATCTTTGGGACCACGAACTTCTTCATAATTTCAATAATGTGTTTTACGGCTCGGTGCCTGTGGCTCAATTGGCTAAGGCACCAGCCACGTACACCTAAGGTGGCGGGTTCGAATCCCCAGCCCGGGCCGCCAAACAACAATGATGGCTGCAACCGAAAAATGGCCGGGCGTTGTGGCGGGCACCTGTGGTCCCAGCTACTTGGGAGGCTGAGGCAGGAGACTCGCTTGAGCCCAGGAGTTGGAGGTTGCTGTGAGCTGTGATTCCATGGCACTCTACCCAGGGGGATAGCTTGAGGCTCCGTCTCAAAAAAAAAATAATAATGTGTTTTACTCTATTTCCAAAGCCATTCCTTTGACCCAACAAAATAGTCAGTTTTATTGACATATGTGTCCCTGGACTGTGAAATGAAAACTTCCCCAATCCATTATTTTCTAAAGAACAAGTGTCTTCATTCTACCAACGTGTCTCTGTGAGATGAGGAACAGAATTCTACTTAGATTTCACAGACTTTAATCACGAGAAGACGAAATCAGATGAGCAGATTTAAATACACACGCATTCGAAATTCTTCTCAGCATATTACTGATATATCTTTAATAATAAAGCAATTAGCTATGATAGTTTTCAACATAAATCATACATGTTGAACAGCAACAAAACGGCTGGCCGACCCCAGGAGGCGGCCTTTCTGCTAACTTTCCCCATTAGAGTCTCCCATTATCTCACCCCCTAACATGTGTGTAGGGTCCCACCATGTTCCCATCAGTGTAGCCCACCATTCCACCACCTGACGTCTCTGTATAGTCACACGCACGCACACACTGATCGGAACAGGGTGAAACTCTCTCTCACACTTCTGTTCCACCCAACAAATCCCTATTCATATTTCAATTTAAACGGCACCCCCTTTGTGAAGCTTTCCCCTGATGCTCAGGAGCACATCCTGTCCTTCCCTCGGGGCCTTGCACGGGCCTCCATTTTAGCACACGCATTATTGATGTCAATATTGGACGGTTGTTGTCAACTCTCTCCAGACTATGAGCCCCCAAACGGCAGGATATTTGCTCTATTATTCCTTTCATGTCACGCCTAGCACCAACAAGGAGGGCACGGAATAGAGTCTAATCAGCATCATAAGCAAACTTGTAAGAGTCAGACTTCAGCATCTTAACAGATTCTGTAAAATGTTCACCCTTGGGCACGCTTCAGACTTCATATTAATATTAAGTTTTATTTACCTTCAAACTGTGTTGATTTATCTTTCTTCTATAAATTGGTAGCTTCCTTTTCATTATAAAAAAATTGCTGGGAAGTCTCTTTCTCCTTACAGAACACTCCTGACTGTTGTTCTACTAAGAACACTGTATTCTTTCTAGCTCTGTATCATTTATAATTTATTTCTTTATTTTAGAGCTGGGGTCTCTCTGTCACACAGGATGGTCTGCAGTGGCATTGACCACAACCCTCTGTCACCTCGTGGGCTCAAGGCTCCTCCTGCCTCAGCTTCCCAAATGGGTAAGACTTTAGATGTCCATCTTCATGCTCAGCTAAGTATTTAAAGTGTTGTAGATGCGGGGGTCTCTCTGTGTTATTCATCTGGTCTCAAATTCTTGGTCCCAAGTGATCTTGCCACCTCAGTCACCACACCCCACCCATTTAAATTTTTTCACTTTTTTTTTTTTTTTTTGAGACGGAGTCTCAAGCTATCCCCCTGGGTAGAGTGCCATGGCATCACAGCTCACAGCAACCTCCAACTCCTGGGCTCAAGCCAGTCTCCTGCCTCTGCCTCCCAAGTAGCTGGGACCACAGGCGCCTGCCACAATGCCCGGCCATTTTTGGTTGCAGCCATCATTGTTGTTTGGCGGGCCCGGGCTGGGGATTCGAACCCACCACCTTAGATGTACGTGGCTGGCGCCTTAGCCGATTGAGCCACAGGCGCCGAGCCTAAATTTTTTCACTTTTTATATACATTTTTATTTAGTTAGTTATTTTTGAGACAGAGTCTTACTTGGTCACCTTTGCGTAACAATAGCGTCATAGCTCACAGCAACCTCACATTCTTGGGCTCAAGTGATTTTCTTGCCTCAGCTTCCCCAGTAGCTGGGACTACAGGCACCCACCACAATGCCCAGCTAGTTTTTATTATTATTATTATTTTTAGTAGAGATGGATCTCAGTCATGGTCAGGCTGGTCTTGAACACCTGAGCTCAAACAACCCATCTTCTTCACCTCCCAGAGTGCCAAGATCATAGGCTTGAGACACTGCACTGGGCTAAATTCTTTTTAAATGTTTCTTATGTTCCAGGAATTTTTTGTTAATTTTTAAATTAAAGAATCAATTTCTTTTTGATAGAAACGGAATTTTTAAATTAAATAATCCATGTATTGTTAATAGAAATGGACTATCCATCTCTATCACGTGGCCCAGGCTGGATTTGAACTCCTGGACGCAAACGTTCCCCTTGCCTCGGCCTCCCAAGATGAGAGCCACGCTACCCACTCGGGCACTTGTTCTCCACACTAGCATGAAGCAATGAACAGAAAAGAGAAAGCCCCTGTGTATATATAGAGATGATATGCTGGTTGGATAAGTTTAAAATGAATAAAAGTTTAAAAGAGATGATAGTGACTGGCAGTCATTTCTGAAAAAAAATTTTAAAAAAAAGATAAAACAAGAAGTCCCTCTAAGGGGGGCTGGGGACCAGGCACTGCCACGGGACACGGGGAGGTCAGGAGCAGCTTCTGACTTTTAAAGGAGAGACCGGACAAACAGGGCATTATTTCCCACGCAATATGGGAACGCGATCCCTTGGCTGTTCCTTCTCTATTCGATTTGAGAAATTTACCTTTATTCTCTTAGCAGGTGGATGACGGCTATGCTAAAAGTCGCTTTAAGTCTCGAGCGGCTTGCCAGAACTGTCAGAAGCTACTAGCCTTTACATTCTGGTCATCAGGATCTCAACTGATCGCCTATATTCTGCGAAGTAGGAGCAGGAGAGAGATGAATGGCACAGACGATAAGTAGTGACCTTCGATATCAGCCCCCTCCGAGCAGACAGCAGCAATTGCTTAGTAAGATCCATCACTTTTTAAACTGCCTACTACTGCAGAGTTTGGGAAGAGATCCTTCCCAAGTTTGCCATGGGGGATAAATTCAGTTTGGGGTGATTCCCAATGTGAGCGCACAGAATGCTGTCACTGAGATTCCCGCATCGAGCAGTGAGCTCACAGCCCTGGAATCTTCTAGTACACAGACCACTGTCACTTCTGTGCTGCCTGCTAAATGGGAATACTGCGCATATACATAGCGGCAGCACCTTTTATCTTTTGTAATATTTTCTTGAGGTCTAGATAGTTTTCTTCCTTTCTAAAAATAATTGCTTTTTTTCTGATTTTGTTAAAAATTAAACATGTGGAGAAATAAATGCATTATTCATTAGGCGTCCTCACCAGTGCATTTTGGACACGTTCACACTGATGAATTTGGTGCGTAAGACTTAGTAATTTTACTCAGGCCTCGTCCTCATGGTCACAATCTCACACTCAGTAGGATAGAGTCACAGCATTACTAACACATTGCTTCGATTAATAGATGATTTATTCCCTTATTTCCATTTAACATTGTCCTAATTTTATTACCATCGAATCACTACCGGGACATATAAAAAAAGATCATTCTTGATCCCTTTTTTCCCCCCTGAGACAGAGTCTTTTAAGCACACAACCATCCTTAGACTATATCAGTAAAAATTTCTGAAGAACACAGAATTTCATGAGGTCTTAAATGTATCATGTCGAACATAAAAGATGATCATTCTCTGTAGCACAATATTCAAAACAGGACAAGTAGACAACAGAAATAAAAAAAGATTATTCTCTTATTTAAATCTGTTGCAAAGCTCCCCCAGATCAAATGAAAAAACAGATAACAAAAAGACCCTATCGGAGACACAAAGGCCATGTGAGTAGAATCTGGGAGCATGAGAACATGGCAGGAGGAGATAGAGTTTGGGCTTCATGTTATGTTGAGCCTTGAAGGTCATGTTAACGCACAAAATATAATTATTATTTTTTTTACTAAATCATAGTTGTGCACATTAATACTATCATGGGGTACGGTGTGTTGTTTCCTATACAATTTGAAATGTTCTCATCCAACTGGCCAACAGAGCCTTCATGTCATTCTCATAGT
>CAUYQV010164864.1:0-14770 GCA_963574575.1 Galagoides demidoff
AAAGCTATAACCAAATAGCCTAAGAATGTGGGGAGGAGGAGGGAGAAGGGAGGGGGGAATGGGTGGAGGGAGAAGGATTGGAGGGACCATTTTTGAGGTTTATCTTACAGGGGTACAAGTGAAACTCTCTAAGAGTAGAATCAGAACGTTTTAAAACAATAACTGAGAAAATGACATGAAGGCTGTATTGATCAGTTTGATGGAAGCATTTCGGATTGCATGTGAAAACCCCACACTGTACCCCAGAAGTGCTTTAATGTACATAGTTATCATTCAATAAAAAAAAAATAAAATAAAATAAATAAAAAAATAAAAAAAACACCTTTAATGTCCCCCTTCCCTGAAGTAATCACTATTTACATTTTAATAAATTTCCTTCTAGGGGGTACTTAATTTACTTGCACTCTGGTTTAGAAAGACTCAGGGTGGTTCACAACAGCCACTCCATGGAGGCAAAGGCCTCACTAGCCTTGACTTCCAAGCCGTCTTCTGTGCTTAACCAAGTGCCTGCATCTAGGAAGCACCAAAGAAATGTTTTCAGACACAGGAATGCACATCATGGTAAGCCTGGGACGTTTCATGCCAGATCTGCTCTTCAGTCTCCAGAGCTATGGCCATATTCTGGTTGGGAAGGACACGGCCCAGAGGAAGGTCTTGTTTGGAAAGAGAAGGACATTGCCTTCAGTGACTGATGGTTCCCTGGACCAGGGACTCTGGACAGGCAATGCCCAGGGAGTATTTCATTGTCCAAACTACTCCCAGGTCCATGGTCTGATAATAAAAGCTAACATTTACAAAGAATTTATAATATTCTTGTCACTGCTCCAAATTGTGTATATTAACTCATTTCCTATAATAAGTTCACAAACTGGTGGTTATTAATATGTCTAATTTATAAATGAGGAAACTGAGATTCCATAATTTGCTTAAGGTCACACAGCACAGACAGATTTTAAGCCAGGCTGTCTGATCCCAGGGCCTGAAATCTTACACACTGCAGCGTGATGTGCAGTCACTTGCAAGATCACACAGGGAGTAGCCAGAAAGGCCACACTGTACAGCTAAAGGCATCTGGAAGCTCCTTGCCCCTTCTCTGCCTTCCAGATGTGAATAGGCTGTGAGAACAGCAACTCTGGGAGGAGATGAGACCTGCCTGCTGTGGGTGGCCAGGAACACGATGACACATGTTCTAACCCAGCACTGTTGGCCAGAGATGCGTCTTAGTATATGGACATGAGTGATTCAGTCACCCAGCTTCAGAAAGGACACCTGGTTCTGTTGAGCTCTTTCTTGACTCCTAATGTGTCCAAAGCCTGGATTTCATCCCATAATTTTCATGGTAGAGACAGATGGTCTCATCAAAATGGCTTTTCTTTGTCACTCACCTACTGACAATTTCGGGATTGAGATTGTAAGTGGTGGGGAGAACAGCTGAGCGTAGATTTCACGGCTGTGGACCATTCTCTCAGAACCAGGAGCTAATTACATGTCAAACAAAACTAGGGAGATACTTCTGCCTATTCCAGCAGGTGGACAACTAATACATTCACTGTGGCAGAATGTCATGAACTAATTTAGGGAAAACTTCGTCTGAACGCCCATGGCACAGCAGCCTCAGGTGTCTGGATTTCACTCCTAGGTCATGTCTCTTATCCCACCAGTTGCCCCACCAGCAGGTGGGTGTTTATTTGAATGTCCTAAGGAACAAGCAGTAGACTTAGGAATGCTTCCAAAATGATATTAGTAATAACGACCATATGTCACATACCATCTACCGGCTTCATTTACTACGTGCTGGGGCTACAGTAGTGTCTAGATGCAATAAAGACATAATTTGCTCAAGGTCACTAAGCTATTAAGCTTCATAGACGAACCTGATTTTAGCTGTGCTCTATCTTCTTCATGGTGATATTACAAGAAGGATGTTCAGTGGCACAGACCTAGAGGGCCTGCAAAAGGGCCCCTGTCACCCCTGCATGTGCACGCAGCCCACCTCACCTCAGACCACCCAGGGATGCTCTTGACCTGCATGGTGCATGGCAACTGGACTGATGAACTAACCTTGAAACCTTCCTTTCTCTGTCTGAAGCTATGCCCTTTTATGCAATTTCCCAGGGGTGTGCTCAGCTATTCTGAGGAGTGTTGACACTCAGAGAATGCCACCACCCCAATGTCCCCATACTTATTGGTGGGCTCTGGGCACATTTGCAGAAACTGGATCCCTAAATTGTAGCTGAGTGTGGGATGCTCAGCAAACACAACTTACAGCTCAGGGAAACCTGTCACCTCCCTCCTGAGCCACACGTGAATTTGAGATTGCTCTCACAAAACGTGCAATAAACCAAAAAGTGAAAAATTCATTGCAGAACTGAAGCCCCACTGCGGGGCAGAGGCTGCTTTGACTGGGCTGTGGGTTTGGCTACTGACTTGAAAATCCTCTCCTGTTTCTTCATGTCTTTCTTAAATATTTCTCTCGTATGTGTGTGTGCGTGTACTGATTTTATAGATAAGCCTATGATTTCTTTGGTTCTTCCTAAATAAGATATTATTCCTCAACCTAGGACCATTTGGGCCATTCTGCCTTACACAGCTGGTACAGACCTGCAATTTTCAGGCTGGGTGTGCTAGTTTAATGCTTCCTGGGGTTCATCATTTAGCAGCGATGAAGAAAATGTCACTATTCTCATCATCACCTGGCCTCAGCTTGGATCCCTGTGAGGATCTGCAAATCAACAGTTACCCAGGAGGGAGTGGAGTGTATAAACGATCATTAATTAATAATGTGTGTGCCCTGCTGGATTCATGACTGATACACTGAAACCAAGAGTTTCTTGCTGAAGAATAAATGCTGTGGCTGACACTGTGTCATTTAATAATGTAGGAGTCCCTGAAAGCACACGGCACACACACATGCTTGAGGAGTATTCAGAGTTGCTGTTTTCAACCAGGGACCACATTTAAACTTCAGTGAACAATAAATGACCTACTCTGGGAAGACTCACAGAGCAGTAAATTGGCTCCATATTTTGTCCCTCTCTTGGACATTTGTAAGAACATGGTGTGTGCTCAACATTTTAGAATAGGATGGTTTGATTTTTTTATACCTTTTATACTTAATATTTCAGTTCTTATCTACAGGCAACATTGTTAAGATATCATTCTGGTTCCAACAGCCACGATATTGCACTGACAGATTGCCTCGGCAAGGTCTGAGCAGAAGTAAATGAACTATCACCAGCAAAATGAAAGATTAACTTTATAGCTTACCAGAGACAATACATCACCAGCATTTTCCTGATTTAATGTATTTATCTGGGTCTCGTTTCTAAGAAATGAAAAAAAATGAGCATCCGGGAACACTATCCGCCAAGCATAGTAAAGAAATGAGTTATATTATTATTAATAACAATACATTATTTTTCCTAATTGTAAGAACAATCTATAACCATTTTGTAGAAAATGTAAAAAGGAATGACTATGAAAATGAAAATTATTTATAATACTAAAACACTAGCAACTAAAACAACAGCCTTTAACCATCTTAATGCAAATTGTCCCAGTCTTTATTTCTATGTGGGTTCCATACATGACATATGATTTATATAGAGACTTGGAAGGAATTATGCTTATAACATACTTTGTGATTTACTAAATCATTACAATTTTTCCATGTCATTTAACATTTTTTAAATCTTAAATATTTTGAAGAATACATGTGTTGCTAAATGTTTAGATAGTTTTTAATTTTAGATTATTTTGAATGATGCAATTATAACCAATTTCTGAGCAGTATCTCGGTATATCTCTATACACAAACCCAATTATTTCTTTAAATGGAATTCTTGTTAGTGATATTGTCATGTTGAAGAGAAAGCACTTTTTTAAGTCTTTCAGTGTGTATTCCAAAATTGCTCTTCAGAAAGCTGGTACAGATTTACATTCAAACAGCCAGTTCCCTTTCCTCAAGCCCTCCCCAAAGCTAGTTATAACTTACTATGCTTTTTCTGAAAAATTGTAAAATGTTTTTGTATCCTAATCCAGTATAATTTCTATTTTTTTATTACCAGTGATATTAATTTTGTATCTAAAGTATATTGTCTTTACTTTTAGATTGTTTTGGAGGAAGTCAATCTCAAAGACATTATGTATTAATTACCGATTTCTGCCTAACGACTTAGTCTACACTTAATGGCTTAAAAACATGCAAATTTATCATTTCACAGTCGGGAATCTAATCAGGGCTGGGGTCCCATTTGACAGCTCAGTTGTGGGGGGATCACCTTCCAACTCATGTATCTGGTTATGACGGGTTCAGCTCTTGGAGGGCTGTGAGTCTGAGGGCAGTAGTTCCCAGATGACTATTAGCTAGATGCCGCCCTCAGTTCTTCATTAAGTGGACCTTCTTAAATGGGCAACTTGCTTTATCAAAGCCAAGAGGGAGACAGTCGACTATCAAGATGGAAGTTAAAACTTGTTTTAATCTAATCACAAAGTGGCATCTCCTCAAAGTTGAGCTATCCTCCTGATCAGAAGAAAGCTGTTCCTGGAAAAGAAAATGTCGAAAGCCATGAACCCCAGCAGCAGACAGCATTGGGTGCCGCTGCAGAAACTACCTGCACAATTCAGGACTCTGCTTCCTTGGACGTGTATATAGAAATGCAGTTCATCTTTGATAGGCAAGTCATAATTTTGTGCCTCAGTTTATTTACCTGAAAATGGGTATAAGAGTATTATATTAACTAACTGATAAAGTTGTTGTAAAGATTAAATAGAATAAAAGTGCTTAGAATAATGTTTAGTGCATAGCAGACATTGCATTGGTATTTGTGGCTATTTTCACTGTTATTATCTTACCACAGCATAAATCATCATTATCACATATCACATCACCATCTCCATCATCACCATCATCATCATCATCACCATCATCACCATCTCCATCATCATCACCATCTCCATCATCACTATCATCATCACCATCTCCATCATCACTATCATCATCACTATCACCATCATCACCATCATCATCGCCATCTCCATCATCACCACCATCTCCATCATCACCATCATCATCATCTCCACCATCATCACCATCATCATCACCATCATCACCATCATCATCGCCATCTCCATCATCACCACCATCTCCATCATCACCATCATCACCACCATCTCCATCATCACCATCATCATCATCTCCACCATCATCACCATCATCATCACCATCATCACCATCATCATCGCCATCTCCATCATCACCACCATCACCATCATCACCATCATCATCGCCATCTCCATCATCACCACCATCTCCATCATCACCATCATCATCACCATCACCATCATCACCATCATCATCGCCATCTCCATCATCACCACCATCTCCATCATCACCATCATCATCATCTCCACCATCACCACCATCATCATCACCATCACCATCATCATCGCCCTCTCCATCATCACCATCATCATCACCATCACCATCATCACCATCTCCATCATCTCCACCATCATCACCATCTCCATCATCACCATCTCCATTATCACCATCTCCATCATCATCATCTCCACCATCATCACCATCTCCATTATCACCATCACCATCATCACCATCTCCATCATCATCATCTCCACCATCATCACCATCTCCATTATCACCATCACCATCTCCATCATCATCATCTCCACCATCATCACCATCTCCATTATCACCATCTCCATCATCACCATCATCATCATCACCATCATCATCATCTCCACCTTCATCACCATCTCCATTATCACCATCTCCACATCATAATCACCATCACACACATCACCATCTCCATCATCATCATCCCCACTGTATTATAATGTCCTTAAAGCGAAATCTTTTTACTTTATTATTTTTTTTAGAAATAATGTACATTTGTTAAATGTATGAAATAATGAGTAAATAAGTGAAAATTGTCATCACTTGGGATTATTTCCTCAGTCTAATAATCCATATTATCTAGTTTTTTGGGATCTTTTCTGACTTTTAGTCACTTGTCCATTGTCATCTCTTGATACTGCCAGTTTTCTTGTTTCCATGAGTAATTACCTTTTCTTTCTAAGAAAGAATGACCTCACCAACTGACTAATTATCAAATTTCGTTATGCAATAATTATAAAGCACTTTATTATTTAATTTGGCAAGTTCATTACATAAGAAATTACATCGTATTTCCCACTGCTTTTGACTCTTCCGAAATGGTGAATTCTTTCCTATCTCCTCCCTTTTCTGCTTTCAGGGGATATCCAGGCCTCTAGTCCTAAAATTAGACTATCCTACTACCTCTGTTCCTGAGGACAGGTTGGGTGGGGTGTGTGTGTGCATGTGTATATGTGCATGTGTGTGCACACACATATGTGTACATGTGCAGGAGCATGTGTGTGTGTGCATGTGCACTGTGCATAATGTGCATGTGTGTACATGTGCACACATGTATGTGTATGTGTGCATGCATGTGCTGTGCATGTGTGTACATGTGTTTAGGTAAGAAGTTGTAAGGAACTTTCACAGATAATAAAGGGGACTTTTCAGTGGCAACTTCAGGGTACCTACATAAGAACAGCTTCAGGGGTCAGTTTTGTTGAAAAGGAGGAATGAAGTTTTTCCAGAAGCCAGGTTTGCCCTGGAAGCACATTGATTTTACTTAGATTGCATATTTATTTCCAGTGGCCTTGTTAAGCAGGCTGAAGGAAATTGTGGAGAGGCTAGAGGCCCCTTCAGTCCTTGCCCTGATAGCTCCATTTTACAGGTGCCAACTTTTATAACCACATAGGTTAGATGGTCAGGTCCAGATCATGCCACTGGGTCAGGGACCTACGCTTGAAGCAAATTCGTTTTCCAGCAGAGATAGCTGAGAAGAGAAGACATAGAATCTTTGAATCCTTGCTACTTTATTCTAAATATATCCAATAAGAATTTTATAGTCAAGGCTTCTCAATTTTTCTATTGTTACAGAAAGGACTGCAATGCAGGAACCTTGAGTTTTAATTTTGACATTAACCAGTTCTGTGGTAGAAAAATTATCTGCTTAACATCAAACGAATTTGCACTCTTTTATTAACTCTTCGTTATTATTTTTTGGTTACTGTTCAGTCAGGTTTATTTGTTTTGGTGTATGTATATGTGTATATTTAGGGCACCAATTGCATTTAGATAAAAAAATAACATTTCTTAGCTTATGTTGAACTTCAAATTTGAGCACAGCCCCTTCCAGGAGGGCTAGGTGTGGAGAACCCCTTTGTTGTTTCTCCTCCTGGCTGCTCCCCATCTGGCATATGGCTGGGATTCCCGGCAGAAACCCTGAAAGCAGAAGCCAGAATTCCTAAGGAATGCAGGGCTCCCACACCAGCCCTGGACTGCTCGCCTTGGATTTATTTCATGTAGAATTTTTATTATTATTTGAGACAGGATCTGGCTTTGTGACCTGAACAGCAGTTCTGGGGCATTAGAGCTCATTGCACCCTCAAACTCCTTTGAAGCCACTGCTGATTGGGGTTTTCTCTTATATGCAGCCAAATCATAACTAAAAGTTGTATGATCTGGATCAAATTAATTCACATCTCTGTCCCTAAGTTTTCATAACTGTAAAATGGGTTCTTACAAGAGATGGAGGAGGAATTTGGGATTATGATTAGGTATTTTAAAGCATCATCCAAACCATATTACTTTCTGGTTCCATTTAGAATCCAGCTAACCTAAATATTCCAAAGCCTCTGTGTTTCATTAGTCCAAAAAAGTCCAAGTTTTAGTACGAGTTATATTACTAAAAGAGCATGAGAAGGAACACATTCCTCTAAAGCATTCCTTCATTAGATGTGTTTTCATCTACCTATCCACCCACCTGTCTGTGTATATCCCTCTATGTTTTACCTTGAAAAATAAATTTAATTATTATCTTAACAAAGCCTCACTCAATTAGGTTTTACTAGTTGAATTGTGCGCCAATTGGATAGAGGCTAGACCAAAGATAGTTTCAATTTTTATTTTCTTCTTTTTTTTAGCTGTGGGGTCTCACTATACTGCCCAGCCTGGAGTGCAGTGACTTCTCACAGTCACAGTTATTGCACACTGTAGCCGCCAAGTCATGGACTCGTGGTATCCTTTTGTTTCCGCTTCCAAGTAGCAGGGACTACAGGTGTATGCCATGGGGCCCATATTTCAATTTTTTATGAGAAGGAAAGATTTCCCAAATAAATCAAAGCTGTAAATTAGGCAATTTGTAGCTGTTTAGGAGAGCCAACTGTTCTCAATGATTGTAAAAATCTATTTACATAAAATTAATTAATGTACTAATTGGAAATCCTTTTCACTAAGCTCATTAAATTTTGCTCATTGGTGAAGTTTTGCTGGAGGTCCTCACTTAATGTTGAAATAAAGCTGGAAGTACCAAAACATCGTGACTTCTGAAATATTAATTCCGACCATATTACTCAGTTTATTTACATCACTGAGGTTTGCTCTTGGTTGATTTACACCTCTCCTAGACACCGAAGCAGAAAGATTAAACATCATCCCTCTGTTCTTAAATAATGAATATTTCAGAGTGTTCATTTCCTACAGGTTATGACATTCCAAGAGTCTCTTGGAAAGTGGCTTGAGGGAAAGAAACCAAGAGTGACACTAAAAAGATAATAGAAGCTCTGGCTGCTTAAGATAAATGATTTTCTCCCTCTGTCTCCACTGCAGTCCAGAGAAAGTAAAACTGATCACTGTAACACTGTGACACCAAAGAACATTCGTGAGCAGTAGAAGTTTCTTCTCAGACATGGGAGTCACTTGAGACAAGACAAACTTGAGATTTCTCTGTTTTTCATAAGCTGGTCCTTGGCTGTGCACAGCATTGGGCAAATCTTCTGAGTGAGAAACAAGCTGATTTTAAATTATCTGAAAAGCACCAAAACTGTGGGTTATTTTTTCCCTTAAACTCTGAGCTGCATAGATCCCATTCCACAGGAGTCTGTGGGGAGTGAGAGCTGGGGGGCAGGCGGACATTGTGCAGTTTGTGTAATTCCACCTGCCCTGACCCGTGACCTCCTCATACCATGTGGGCTGTCAGAGTGCAGCTGTGAAGATGTCGAAGTGCAGTGGGAGACACAGGTGGGGATGCCCGTTTCCGTGCTGTGTTTTCAAACTTATGGAGAATGAAGTCTTAGGGCTGAGAATTTGTCTCAACTTCTATTTGTTTCTAGAGGCCCCAGCTGCTGCCCCACCTCTTCTCACCCTTCCCTCCGTGACTGATCAGTCTGTTCTTAAAGGTCACATGTAGGCTGGACCCTTGGTGAACAGGGGCAGCTGGTCCCTTCCACAGAAGAGAAAAGAGCTCTGGCAGATATCAGAACAACCAATCCCATGACCCCAATGCAGGGCTATCAGCACGTTGCTATTCCTATTTCAGTTTTTAGTGGCCTCACAGGAGACACAGTTCACTATTTTAGTTCAAGATGATGTCAGAGCTTGTAGTGTCTATAATCACTAAATTACACACAGAGAGATTATCCATGGGAACACGAGGCACTGGTATGTGTGCTGTGTCTGCACACACACACACACGCTGACACTCACCTCGATACCCGGCTTACACTGAAGAGCCCATTTGGTCAGGCCACACACATGCTGGGAACCTTCTACGTGGCATGCAGCTAGTGGGTGAGGCTGGAATAGCCATGGCTGTCCTGTCCTCAACCTGGGATACCTCTGACAGGTCTTCTGTGACCTTTCCATAGGTTGGTCTGAGCAGCTAGTGGCTAAGGCTGGGATAGTCATGGCTGTCCTCAACCTGGGATACCTCTGAAAGGTCTTCTGTGACCTTTCCATAGGTTGGTCTGAGCAGCTAGTGGCTGAGGCTGGGATAGCCGTGGCTGTCCTGTCCTCAACCTGGGATACCTCTGAAAGGTCTTCTGTGATCTGGGGCTTTCCACAGGTTGGTCTGAGACTACTTGGGTTAACATATTATCATTCGCAATCTTCTTGTGCCCAGTCTGTTTTTCCTGCCCTCCCCACAGGGCTTGATCCAAAGACCTCACCTAGGAAACTCCCTACAGACAGAATTCAGAGTTGGGAATCCCAACTGTGACAATTTTCAAACCCTGCCTTATGCTGTGCTCTGTGCACAATTTCCACCCACATACTGCAGCTCTCACTTTTGGCTGCCCGATGCCTGTCCCATTCTTGTGGGTCTGTCTCACAGTGCAGCCATACATGTAACCTGCATATTCAGCTCTGCCATGGTTTACGGTATACACACATGGCTGAATCTTAAAACTGCCCAGCTTGGGAACTTGTGACGATCAGTCCTCTTTGCATGTTGAGTATGGGGTATAATATTATAACGGGACAAATGCCGTCAAGCAACAGTGTCTTTGTATTAGTTGGTTGTGCCGTGAGCACAGCCCTCTCCCATATCTTCCTGCCTGCAGGGCTATTTTCCTGCTGCTGTTACATGTCGTCAGCAGCAAACAGCTCTGGTTTATGTGTCTCCTCATTCCAGCATACAGCCCAAAAAGCAGCTCTGAGCTAGGACATTCTCATAAAAAAGAAAAAGAGTAAGCATCAGCTCCAGCCCACATGATTGCTTTCAGAGCTTCTGCCCAGACAGGTGTGTATCACACCTGCTCTCACGTTGCTGCCAAAGACAAGACGCACGAGTTAGCCTCACCATGGGGTGACAGGGAACCATGGCAAGTCATAGCCCAGGAGGCGGGTGTATGATCCTTGCAGTCTGTATAACCCTCTTCTTGGCTGGGAACAATGATATGATCTATCTCTTCTCCCTCTCCAGGGCACCTTGCCCACCAGTCTGTCACTGTCTTTACAATTCGATGGCTTTGAATTAGGTACTATCTTTCCTAAGGGTTCTGATTAAGATATAAACATTTTATTCCTGGGAAGTAATACATTCTCCCATCATCTTATTTACAATACTGATCTCAGCCTCTCAATATGTTTGCTCTACAGTAGAAAGCAGGAATTTGAGGGCTGAGAGGCTGAGGGTAGGACATAGAAGCACAGGGAGCATCACACTCCATCTCCTTAGGTGTCCAACCTATTTATACTGGTGGCATCTGGTTAAAATGCTCCTGCAGGCTCCTTTCCAGAAAAATTGAGCAAGGAAACTTACATCACAAGCATTATTATTAACGTCCTTGAGTTCTTTCCATGTAATTACTAAAATGTCCTGAATGTTTGACACGATTTTATTCTGGCTTCTTACCATATGTAGTCTTGTGCTACAACTTTGACGTAGATATTATCATTCTCAATAATTATGAACAGTGTATTTTTTCAATTTTACCGACTTTGACATTTGTAGGGCTTGTCACTGCTGCCAGCTAGGTGGCTGTCCCATTCCAGTTGTCACCGCATGTGGGACCAGAAGGGGAGCCCTGCAGACAGGGTGGGGTGCTGCTCCATGGCCCACGGTGGGCCCAGCACTCTTAGTTGTGGGGAAGACAGGAACACGGATGAAAGAGAACCAGGGAAGTTAAACTGAGACGTAACCAATTTTTAGGAAAACCCTAACCTATTCATTTCACTAATATTTCCCTTTTTATTTTATGCACAGCAATCATACGTACAGTACTGACCACTATCTGATTACGTTCACAAGAGCTTTTCAAAAGTTAATAATATTAAAATTCTAACGGATAAGGTGGCCTTATGTCACAGATTAATTGCTGAGTTTTCTTCTTCTCCCATTAGCATATAAACGATGAGACTTACAATTGGTGGTAGCTTAGATTTGATGAGAAAAACTTCCATTAAGCCGATTTACAGACAAGAAAACTGAGGCACACAGGATCTGAGCAGCTGTGTAAGGACGCGGAGCTCAGGCTCCCCGTGCGAGCCACTTCACTCTCTGACTTTCCTGAATAGTTGGTTTGGATGTTCTGGCAGCACCACCTTTAGATTGGGGCTTGAGGGAGCTGTAAGAGAGAGTGGAGTCATAAAAGAAAAGAAATTATTATACCTAAAAGACACCTGCACTTGCTCGTTCATGGCTGGATCTGTGACAGCCGAGATCTGGACCCAACCTCGTGTCCACCAACAGGCGACTGGATGAAAACTGTGGTGTACGTACACCACGGAACACTACTCAGCCGCAAAAAACAACAGTGTGTCTTGCACCAATATATGGAACTGGAGGCCATTAATGTAAAAGAAATAACTCAGAAACAGCCAAACATCTCATGTTCTCACCCCTAAGTGGGAGCTTACCAATGTGCACGCATGAACTTAGAATGTGGAACGATGGACGCTGAAGACTCAGGTCAGTGGGGGGACAGGGCAATGAAACACCACTTAAAGCAGCAGTTCTCAACCTTCCTAATGCTGCAACCCTTGAATACAGTTCCTCATGTTGTGGTGACCCCCAACCATAAAATTATTTTCGTTGCTACTTCATAACTGCAATTTTGCTACTATTATGAATCGTAATGCAAATATCTGATATGCAGGATGTATTTTCATTGTTACAAAGGGGTCGTGACCTACAGGTTGAGAACCACTGACTTAAGGGTTCTGTGCAAGGTATTTGGGTGACGAATACAAAAAAAGCCTAGACTTCACCACTGTGCGATGCCCATATATCCACATATCACAAGCACACTTGTACTCCTTAAATTTATACAAACGTTTAAAAAAATGGGGTCTGGACTTAGACACAATTCTATCTGCCCCCCAAATATATCCTCCTCTTCCCTAAATTAATTAATGTGGTTTTTTGGAAGTTACTTAAATACCTAAGCCTGTGGCTCTTCAGACGTCCCCCTGTGAGAGCCCAGAAGCAGCACGCTGTTAGAATTGAAATACCAGCTCTGACAATGAAGTCTGCAAATTTGCCATCCCATGAGGAAGTGATGAAAACATTGTAAAAATTCATTGAATTGTATGTCAAAATCATTGGATGCCTGTGAGAAGCCTAGTAGACCAGGTAAATGTCGATAAAGAAACAGTTAGAAAAAATTTAACTGAAAATCTTGGCACGAGAAAGATGTGTCTTGCCTTTCAACAGGACACCAGCTCACAGGGCACCGTCTGGGAGGGATTGATTAGCCAGTAAACAAATAGCTGTATTGGAACACCCGCCCTCCTCAGGTGATCTGGCCTCCAGTGACTTTTTTCTTTACCTAAAGATTAGGGAAATATTGAAAGGAGGACATTTTGAGGCCCCCAGGGTCATACAAGGACAGCTCGGATGTCTGTTCCAGAAAAAGGGTCCCAAAATTGCTTTGAGGGGTGGACTCGGTACTGGCATTGGTGCCCGGCTTCCCAAGGGGAGTTCTTCAAAGACGAATGCAGAGAGATTCAGCAGTGAGGAATGTAGCACTTTTCCTAGGATACATTTGCAAAGTTGACTATCAGACCTCTACGTAACAGGAATGTGCCCACAGTACCAAGGCAACGTTCTGTACAGACCGTTCTGTTCCCCTTCCTCCCTGCTGGCTGCCAGATGTGCGCCTCCCCCAGCTCGCCTGCAGTGCGGCCAAGATCAACCTGCTTCCCATGGGAGCCAAGGACATCACGGGAGGAGAGACAGCTCTCGTTTTTAATGACTCCAGAGCAATTGCCACCCAACCTGCTGGCCACAAAGTCTCATCAGATATCACCTGCAGAGTCACAGAGCCACTTTCTTAAAGATCTGGGGAAAAGTAAAATAAATCATGAAAAGACTTTACATTTCACATTGCTCTATTCTAAAATTCCCAAGAAAAGCAGACGGCCACGAAGGACTTTGGAGAATTTGGCATGATGAGCAAGTGTAACTGTGGTCCTCGGGGAGAAGCAACATCAGGGTTCCATTCCCATGGGAATGTCCTGACACAGAAAAACACCAACAGATCCACCCGCTGGTTGATTCTCAGTCTCAGTGTGTTCGGGCTTTGAACCTTGAGGCATCTTATTTTCTAATTGGAAAGAACAGACAAACTTATGGGGCAATTTCTATTTAAATGTATATTGTATTCTACCGATTGCTGCTTGGTTGAATAGACAGAAGTATGTTAGCTCCTCAGAGCAGGGCTAATTAGCCAGGGAATGCAGGATAGTCCAGATGGGTAAGTGGGGGTTATAGTGGGAAAAGGTATGAGAAAAAGCAGAGTTGGAGTGAGTCTGGTTCTTTGCTCACATGGAGAAGTTGGGCCAGGGAGCAAAGGGTTCCCCCAGAGTGTGCAAGGCAGTGTCTTACCAGTTAGGAAAATAAGAATCTGAGATGACTTTCTGTCAGTTGTTTCAATAAGTTAACTTACTTTTCCCCATCATTTTATTTTCTCTGACGATAATGTGTTTGCTTATGAACTCAGTTCAGTGGGCCACTTTCAAGGCACTGCGAGATGCCTGCTTGGTAAAAGGTTAAACTCAAAATATTTAGAAGATCAAAACTGTGTCTTATTTCCACAACTAAACCATGAGTTAATCTTAAGGACTGGGTGCTATAATTATGAAATATATTGAAGCAGTGGTTTTCAACCTCCCTAATACCATGGCCCTTTAATACAGTTCCTGTGGGTTGCAACCCACAGGGTGAGAGCCGCTGTATTAGAGAGACATAATTAAACATAATAACCTAAGGAAAATCGTGACTTGGAGTCAAGTGTGACTTACAGGCACTTGGCACTCCTTTCAACAGCTCTTTCTTCCCTTTTGGTGACTGATGGCCTTTGCCCCACCACCATCCCCACTTGGGCCCATCTGCCCTGTCCACTAAGGGCAGCATCTTCCAGTCCTTACCCAGGACTT
>CAUYQV010164873.1:0-13148 GCA_963574575.1 Galagoides demidoff
ACAATGATGGCTGCAAACAAAAAATAGCCAGGTGTTGTGGCGGGCACCTGTGGTCCCAGCTACTTGGGAGGCTGAGGCAGAAGACTCGCTTGAGCCCAGGAGTTGGAGGTTGCTGTGAGCTGTGATGCCACAGCACTCTACCCAGGGGGACAGCTTGAGGCTCTGTCTCAAATTTAAAAAAAAAAAAAAAGTACAGCTCAGGACATTTTCACAGCGGGAGCATACATGTACCTGTGGAAGCCACATTCAGGCCAAGGAGCAGACCATGACCAGCACTCCTGGAACCCGTGACGCTTCCTTCTAGCCGCCCCTACCCAGGCTAACACTGCCCCTAATTCCAGCAGCTTAGATTAGTGTTGTGGTTTTTGAACTTTATCTAGACCTTTTTTTTTTTTTTTTTTTTGCAGTTTTGGGCTGGGGTTGGGTTTGAACTTGCCACCACCTCTGGCATATGGGGCCTGCACCCTACTCCTTTGAGCCACAGGCGCTGCCCTTGAACTTTATCTAAACAAGGTATACAGGGTATATTCTTTTGCTCAACATTTTGTTCATTACATGCATCCATGCTGTCACATGTGGCAATGTTTGTTTATTCTGATTCTGTATAATATTCCACTATGTGACCACAGAACAAGTTATTCATTTGTCCCATTGATGGATGTTTGGTTTGTTCCCAAGTTTTCCCTACGACAAACATCATTGCAAAAGAAATCTTGATGTATAAATAGATCTGCATATCTGAATATCTCCATGTATCTATCCAATTATATCTTTTTTGTCATCTTTCTAGTTTTTTTGATAAGGTAGAGATTGCTCAGAATACACTTGCTGAGTCACATGTATGACTATTTCACATTTTTTTTTTGTCATGTCACACTCCCCACCCAAGGTCAAGAGTAGTAGCCCTGCTCATATCCCTACACCCTCACCAAGCTTGGATATTATTAATCTTTAATATTTTTATTGATAGATAAAAATCTTTAATCTTTAATATTTTTAGGGATAGAAGAAAAATCAGTTTTTTTGTGGTTTTAATGTGATATTTTTAAATTAGTAAAGATAAGCACCTTTTTGGTTTTTGTTTTTGGGGAGTAACTGACTTTTTTTTTTTTTTTGGTTGAGGCTGGGTTTGAACCCACCACCTCCAATATATGAGACCGGCACCCTATTCCTTTGAGCCACAGGCACCGCCCTTTTTTTTTTTTTTTTTTTTTTTGCAGTTTTTGGCTGGGGCAGGTTTGAACTCGCCACCTCTGGGTATGGGGTCAGCGCCCACTGCTTTGAGCCACAGGCGCTGCCCCGGCACTGACATTCTTTTGTGAATTGGCTTTTGTATCCTTTGCTTATTCTTAAATTTTTAATGGATCGTGGACATTGACCCTTGGTCTTCCCATGTATTTCTAATGTCCTCTCCCCACCGGTCACTTGTCTTTTAGCTTTGTTTATGGAGCAACTGCCAGTTTAAATATAGTTTGTTTTCTTCCTCCTTGCTGTTTATGTTCTGGATAGTCCCCAAGGGTGTGTGTGTGTGTGTGTGTGGCAAGCCCCAGGTTCAAGCTGTTGTGGGGAGCTTCAGGCCAGGTGGGGTGGGCAGCTGGCCCAGGACTGCCTTCCCTGGGTACAAGCAAAGGAGCATCTGGGTCAGTACCAAGCCTCTGGGTGTGAAGTTTACCACGGAGGCCTCCTCCAATCCTGTTTCCAAGTCTTCCCAATGCCATCCAGGCCCCAATGGCAGTGAAGAGAGTTTCTCACCCAGTCCAGCGTGGTGGTGGGGAATCAGAGGAGCCAGGGCAAGAGAGAGAGGGAATACCCAGAAGCAAGGACTAAACAGCCCAACTTTTCGAGTTCAAATCCTGAACCATCTGAATTCAAGGTTTGTTTTAGTCTGCTCAGGTTTGCTGTTATAAAATACCACAGGATGGTGCCTGTGGCTCAAAGGAGTAGGGCGCTGGCTCCATATGCCAGAGGTAGTGGGTTCAAACCCAGCCCTGGCCAAAAACTGCAAAAAAAAGAAAAAACCTATCATCTTAGGGGGGTGCCTGTGGTTCAAAGGAGTAGGGCGCTGGCCCCGTATACCGGAGATGGTGGGTTCAAACCTGGCCCCAGCCAAAAACTGCAAACAAATAAACAAAAAGCTCAGAAACTTCTTCCTCATAGTTCTGGAGTCTGGAATATCCAAAATCAAGCAAGGTTTCCTTCTGAACCCTCTTCTCTTGGCTTGTAGATGGCTGCCATCTTGCCAAGTGTTTCCATGGGCTTTCCTTGGTGTGTGTGTTGTGGGAGGTGGGGAGAGAATAAGCCTGCAGCAGCCTGTCCTCTGTCTCTTCTTATACAGGCACCAATGCCAGTGGACCAGGGTCCCATCCTCATGATTTCATCCACCCCAATTACTTCCCAAGACCCTATCTTGCATTTGGGCTTAGGGCTTCCATATATGAATTGGGGGGGGAACCCAAGCCTTTAGTCCATAACATGTGCCATATGCCTGTGCTAATAGACACCTATCTCTGTGACATCAGCTTTCCGTAAGGGATAGAATGCTGGGGAGGACAGTCACCCAGAACCCTGGGCTCTCAGGATCAGAAGGGCCCAGAGAGATCATTACTCCACCCAACCCTCATTTTACAGATGAGGAACCTAACACGAGTAGGTCAAGTAATCTGCCCAAAGCAACAGAGCTGATACACGGAGGAGTCTAAACTTGAACTCAGATCCGTTGATCCTGGGGCAGCCTCTCTGTTGCTGTGTCCTCAGGGTTTTATAGTAAGGGTTTATTGCCTCTCAGCATATACAGTCCTCTCTATACCTTATGTCAGGATCATCAATGCAGAGCCCCCTCCAGACACTATTGACCCCCATCTCCCTTAGGAAAATCCCTTCCTCTAAAGACCACCCATTCTCCGGAGCCCTTAAGGTTGTCCACAAGCGTTGTCTCAACCTGGGACAGTAGGAGAAGGCCTGTGGGGCTCCCAGCCCAGGCCATGAGTGGTGAGGTCCCAGGACACTCTGCACCCCTTCTGTGGCATGTAGGCCAGGCCTGGTGGACACTGATTGCCTTGGCACCCAGGGCACTGCTTTGTGTCCCAGATCCCATAGACCTGCCTCTGCCAACTGCTCTGGCTTCAGCTGCCAGATCAGTTTGAACCTGTGATTTGGGATGATTCTTCAATGAGGATGACATCAAAGCATGTGACAGGAATCTTAAATCATAGAAAAAAAAAGTCCTTGTGCTACCCCACCTCCTTTCTGAAGGTGTTCTAGGCATTGCAGAGGCTTGTGGGGAAATCCAGAGAACGGCAGGGCAGACCCCACCCTCCAAGAGAGGGAACAGAGCAGGCACGCACATGCGAAAAGGATCTGTTCCATGATGTACCAAGGAAGCATTTCAACAAGCCTGAACTATGTGGATGTGAAAGGGGAGACGAAGGGTGGTTTCCTCTCCAGTGTCACCACCCCTTGGGCCTGCGTCATTGCAGGAGCACTCTTCCCAGAACCCAGCCACTGGGGACATGGAAGGACCCTTGAGATCTTCTCCTGTGACTGCTCCATTTGGCAGATAAAGAAACTGGGAGGTGGGCGTGGCTTGCTGTCATCACGCTGGGAGTCTCCTACAGAGATAGAGATGGAGCCCAGGTGTCCCGGCCACAGGCCGAGGTTCTCTGCTCTGAACCAAGGTGTCTTAAAATCTCACATTTCTGAAAAGTCTCCTTTCTAGTGACAAGCAGAAAAATCATAGATTCTGAGGTTAAATAGGCTAGTTTCAGCTTTGTCTACACTAGCTGTGGGACTTGGGGCAACTCCATATACTGATCTGGTCTCAGTTTTCTTATCTGGAAGATGAGACTTATAAGCATGACCCATATACTTGAAAATTGCTAATAGAGTGGGTTTTAAGGGTTCTCACAACAAAAAAATGATTAAGCATGCTTGACACAAAACAAGCACTCAGCAAATGCTTCAGTGAGAGGAGCACAGGTTTGGAAATCAATCTACCTTGGACGGGAACCCCAGCTCAACTCTGCCACTTGTGGCCAAGCCAGTTAACTCTTTGAACCTCCTTTCCTCCTGGGGAAAAAAAGAAGGAAGATGATAATATCTTCCCTTGCAAGACTCTTGTGAGGATTAAATGACAAGACATTTAATCAAATGACAAGATTTAGTCATTCCAGCTCGGTGCCTGTGGCTTGGGTGGCGCCAGCCACATGCACCCAAGGTGGCGGGTTCGAATCCCCAGCCCAGGCCCACTGGACGACAAAGATGGCTGCAACCAAAAAATGGCCAGGCGTTGTGGCAGGTGCCTGTGGTCCCGGCTGCTTGGGAGGCAGAGGCAGGAGACTCGCTTGAGCCCAGGAGTTGGAGGTTGCTATGAGCTGTGATGCCATGGCACTCTACCCAGGGGGATAGCTTGGGGCTCTGTCTCAAAAAAAAAAAAAAGATTTAGTCATTCCACAATGTATGCATACATCAAAATATCATGTTGTATACCATATAATTTTTACTTGTCAATTAAACAAATTTTTTATTTTTTAATTTTTTTGAGACAGAGTCTCACTTTGTTGCCCTCAGTAAAGTGCCATGGCCTCACAGCTCACAGTAACCTCAATATCTTGGGCTTAAGCGATTGTCTTGCCTCAGTCTCCCAAGTAGCTGGGACTAAGGCACCAGGCACAATGCCTGGCAACTTATTTGTTGTAGTTGTCATTGTTGTTTGGCAGGCCCCAGGCTGGGTTCAAACCCACCAGTTCTGGTGTATGTGGCTGCACCCTAGCAGCTGGAGCTATAGGCGCCGAGCTGAATGAAACAAAATAAATAACATGTGACCTATTTATAGTTGTTTGAGAATTGAATGAAATAGGGCCATAAAACTCTTTATAGGTATCCAGCCACTTGCAAGTGTTGACTCAATCAAAAATAGTATTAGAATCCCTTCTACCTCTCCCTTTTCCTTGCTAGGCTCAGACCATTCTCCCTTCTGCCAATGTCTGCATCTTAACCCCACTGGGACCCTTAGTACTACAGTTTCTCCCATTGGTAACACAGACTTTGGAGGCAATTCTAGATGAGCAGTCTGTTTCTTAGTTAGGTGAGTTTCTAAAAGTCACTTAACCTCTCTGAGCTTCAGTTCCTTCCATGTAAAAATGACAATCACTCTCTGACAGATCAATAGCACAGAAGAATGGGAGGGAGGGCAACTGTTTAGAATAAAAGAGATTCATGAGACAAAAAGAACATGCCACATGTAAGGCCTTATTAGGCTCTGATTCGGACAAACTAACTGTAGTTTGAGACAATCAGAGACCTCTGAAAACAGTCTGGGAGGCTTGGCACCTGTAGCTCAGCGGCTAGGGCGCCAGTCACATGCACCCGAGCTGGAGGGTTCAAACCTGGCCCGGGCCTGCTAAACAACAATGACAACTACAACAACAAAAAATAGCCAGGTGCTGTGGCGAGTACCTGTTGTCCCGGTTACTTGGGAGGCTGAGGCAAGAGAATCATTTAAGCCCGAGACTTTGAGGTTGCTGTGAGCAGTGACATTACAGCACTCTACTGAGGGTGACATACTGAGACTGTGTCTCAAAAAAAAAGAAAGGCTCAGGGCCTGTAGCTCAGTGTCTAGGGCCAGCCACATACATGGGGCCTGGCAGGTTCAAACCCAGCCAGTGCCTGCCAAACAACAATGACAACTACAACAAAAAAATTGCAGGTTGTTGGGTGGTGCCTGTGGCTCAGTGAGTAGGGCCCTATATACCGAGGGTGGCAGGTTCGAACCCAGCTCCAGACAAACTGCAACAAAAAATAGCCGGGCATTGTGTCGGGCGCCTATAGTCCCAGCTACTCAGGAGACTGAGGCAAGAGAATCACCTAAGCCCAAGAGCTGGAGGTTGCTGTGAGCTGTGATACCACAACACTCTACCAAGGGTGACAAAGTGAGACTCTGTCTCTAAAAAAAAAAAAAAAATTGCAAGATGTTGTTGCAGGTGCCTATAGTACCAGCTACTTGGGAGGCTGAGGCAAAGAATCTCTTCAGCCCAAGTTTGCTGTGAGCTGTGACATCACAGCATTCCACCGAGGGTGACATAGTAAGATTGTCTCCAAAAAAAAGGTACGGGGAATTAGAGAATGTTAAGATATTCTTGTAAGTTTTGTTAAGATAATGGCATGATGATTATGTAAAAACAAGCTTATCAGTTAGACGTTTATACTGAAATATTTATGGGTGATCTACTTTAAAGTATTTCAGGAGGTGGGTGGTGCCTGTGGTTAAGTGGGTAGCCTGCTGGCCCCATATACAAAGGGTGGTGGGTTCGAACCCGACCCTGGCCAAACTGCAACAAAAAAATAGCCGGGTGTTGTAGCAGGCACCTGTAGTCCCAGCTACTTGGGAGGCTGAAGCAAGAGAACCACCTAAGCCCAAGTTGGAGGTTGCTATGAGCGGCGATGTCATAGCACTCTACTGAAGGTGATAAAGTGAGACTCTGTCTCTAAAAAAAAAAAAAGAAGAAGTATTTCAGGAGACTGGGTGCAGTGGCTCAGGCCTGTAATCCTAGCCCTCTGGTAGACTGAGGCAGGTGGATTGGTTGAGCTCAGGAGTTTAGACCAACCTAAGCAAGACTGAGACTCCCATCTCTAAAAATAGCTAGCTGCCATTGTGGCAGACGCTTGCAGTCCCAGCTACTCCAGAGGCTGAGTGAGGCAAGAGGATCACTCAAGAGTTGAGCTAAAGAGTTTGAGGCTTCTGTGAGCTGTGATGCCAGGACACTCTACCAAGGGTGACAAAGTGACACTCTGTCTCAAAAAAAAATAAAAGTATTTCAAGAAAAAAAGTGCCTGGGCGTAGAGACAAAGATTGGGAAAATGTCGAAAGAGCGAAAGAGTTAGAGCTGGGATTGGTGGCATGAGTTTATTATACTATTTTCTCTACTTTTGTGGGTTTAAACTTTTCATTAATAAACAGTAAACATAGGGCGGCACCGATAGCACAGTGGGTAGGGTGCCGGCCACGTACACCAAGGCTGGCAGGTTTGAACCTAGCCTGGGCCGGCTAAAACAACAATGACAACTGCAGCAAAAAACATAGGGAGTTGTGGCAGGCGCCTATAGTCCCAGCTACTTGGGAGGCTGAGGCAAGAGAATCACTTAAGCTCAAGAGTTGGAGGTTGCTGCGAGCTGTGATGCTACAGTGCTCTACCCAGGGTGACAGCTTTGAGACTCTGTCATAAATAAATAAATAAATAAATAAATAAAAACAGCAAAAATAAATGAAGTGACTCGCAGAGAGGGAGGCCGTGAAATGTAGTTGGTTAAGGGCTCTGGGCCCAGACACACCACTGATTTTCCATGTTTCTATCTTTGTCCACTTTACAGTATGTTGTAATGACTGGTAAGAACACCAGTCTATAACTTCCTGGACCTGATGTTGGCTCTGCTTCTCACTGCTGAGGGTCTCATACCCTCTCTGAGCCTCTGTAGCAGGGCTGCAAAACAGGCAAGATCATGATCCCTGTCTCCCAGAGTCTTTTGGAGGACTGAACAGGAGGACGAATGGAAAGGACTCAGTACAACGCCTGACACAAAACAAGCACTCAACAAATGCTTCAGTGAGAGGAGCACAGGTTAAGAAATCAAGCTACCTTGGACGTGAACCCCAGCTCAACTCTGCCGCTTGTGGCTGTGTGTCTTTGGCCAAACCAGTTAACTCTCTGAACCTCATTCCCTCCTGGGGGGAAAAAAGGAAGATGATAATACCTTCCCCCGCAGGACTGTTGTGAGGATTAAATGACAAGACATGTTTTGATGCCCAGTGCGGCCACATGGGAATTTCCCTCCATCAGCCCTTGACTTTAAGCCACGCCAGCCTTGCCAACACCCAGGCTGGAGTCGGTCCCATTGTCCATTTGCTCAGCTTCTGCACCTGGACTGCCAAGTGCAGCTGGAGAAAGTCAACAGGGCCATGTGAATGGCTCCTTGCAAATGGCAAGTCTGTGTTGGAAAACATCAGTGAGGCTCTTCTGTTCCCAGATGGTCCTTCCACCTCTCTCCTGGCACTTCCTCTCGTATTCCACACTGGCTGGTCCAAACCTTTCCACCACTCACTCATGCTGCCCTCCCCACTGCCTTAGCCTCAGAAGTTGACCTCGACAATCTCTTGACCAAGGTCATCAAATACAAGCACCTTTCTCCCCACCTCCCCAAACCTCTAATCCTCACCTTTATCCTTTCATCTCTTCCATCCTTCCAACTCTAATGTTGGAGAGTCCCTCTCCTTCCCAAGGCTTTAGAATTTACTCCATTATCCCCAACTACCCATCTCTAGTACTTTTTCTCTACCACCTCAGCCTAAAAAACTTGCTCAAGTACCTTAACCTTTCCCAGGTCTGACAGTGAGAGTACTCTATTATTTAACTCACTCAAGAAAAATTTGTTGCGTACCTACTATGTGCCAGGCACTAGGAATACAGAGATGAATAGATACAGTCTTTGCCCTCAAAGTCTTCAAAATCCAGAGGGAGAGTCAGACCCACAAGCAGATGATGGGTTTATGGGTCTGATTATGACAAGTGAGATACAAAGCTGGCCCATGCTTGGTGCAGAGACCACATGTGCGTGAAGTAGGCGGAAAGGGAGCCCTGAAATGACTCTCAGCTTCCTGGTTGGTGTGAATGAGCAGACAGTAGTGCTGTTCCCTGAGAAGGGAGGCAAGAAAAAGAGAAGGAGGAGCTAGGCGTGAGGGAAGTTGGTGTGTTCTGTTTGGCGTATAATGAGTTTGAGGTGCTATTGGAACATCGCAGTAGAAATCTGTAACAAGTCTTCAACTTAGGGGAGAGAGAAGTCTGAACTGGAATTAGAGATTTGAGACTCATTAGCTTATAGGAGTTGGAATCGTGAATGTTTGTAAGGTACTTTCTGCTGAAAGTGACAGAGTAATTACATGATAGTGACCTTTTTTTTGAGATAGAGTCTCAGTCTGTTGCCCAGGCTAGAGTGCTGTGGTATCAGCCTAGATCATAACAACCCCAAACTCTTGGGTTCAAGCAATCCTCCTGCCTTAGCCTCCCGAGCTGCCCACCACAACACCCAGCTAATTTTTCTAGTTTTAGTAGCAACTGCATTTCACTCTTGCTCAGGCTGGTCTCAAACTTCTGAGCTCAAGGGATCCTCTTGCCTTGGCCTCCTTGAGTGCTAGGATTACAGGTGTGAGCCATTATAGTAACACTTGTTATCTCACATCTGAAGTAGGAGGCAGGGAGTTCCAAGGTTAGATGACTTGGCAGCACAATGGTGGCATCCATAATTCTAGTCCCTTCTATAGTCCCCTCAGCCATCCTCAGGAAGTTGACTTCTTCCTCAGCCTTGTCCCATCATGGTTGCAACACATCTGCTCCACTCTCTCACACCCCACTCAAAGATAAGAATGAAGATTTCTTCTTGTACAAGTTACTTTTTATCATGGAGGACACCCTTTATCTTCAGCTAACAGACTTGTGCTTGGATCACACTTGCCATACCTGCGTCACTTGGCAGAAGGGAGCTGATTACCATGATAGGCTTAGACCTTTAGTGGTTTAACTCCTTGGAAGCGGTGCTCCCACCTTCCTGGAGCACAACACTGCCTGGTGCCTGAGCAAAACTGGGGTCCCATGAGCAAGGAGGAAGGGGTAGCCTCTTTCCAATCCTCATTGCTTGTGACCCCAGGCTGGCCTAGCAGCCTTAACTTGACCCAAACACAGTTCAGGAGCTTGGGCTTCTGAGTCAAGCATCTCTGGGTTCATATCCTGGAGCTACCTCTTGCTAGTTGCATGTTCTCATACAAATTGCTTTACTTCTCTGCACCTGAGTTTTGTGAAACGGGGATATAATGGTTCTTATATTGTTGGTTGTTGAGGTGATGAAATGAAATAATGCCTCCAAACCATTTAGCACAGTGCCTAGTACATTGTAAGTGCTCAGCAAAAACTAGTCATTAACATCTGGGAGGCATAACCTTAAAATTCTCCTGCTCTTGGTTTTTAAGTTCTCTTCCTTTTGCTGGGACTGGTTCCTCTTCTCCTCCCATTCCCTCTCCTTCCCAAGGTTGGCCTCTCTGTCCTAGGTCTTGTCTCATGGTTCCAATCGTCCCTCTTCCTTGCCATCCTGCATACTCCTCCAGGAGGTTCTGCAGCCTCCTAGGCTCATCCTGGGGCCTGGGACCACTGCTCCCAGTTTTCTGTCCCAGCACCTTAGAGCAGGTGGCCTCAAGTGCCCTGCATGAGATTCTACCTTAGAAACAGCCATTAGGACTACTCTAAGAGCCAAGGGGAACCTCTAACTTCTAAGGGTCCAGATTTTGTGGCACTACATGGGTTATTCCTGTCTGTCTCCCTTCCTGGGCTGTGAGCATCTCAAGACAGGGAAACAGATCACTCATCTATCTGTCTACCTGTTATGTTGGTACCTAATGTATCCTAGTATTCAGAAAAATGATGAACGAATAAGATTCCTGGCTTTGTCACTTTTCTAAGTGTCTTTGAACAGGGTCCTTTCCTTCTCTAGACCCATTTTAAAATCTGTAAACTGAGGCGGGGTGTGGTGGCTCACACCTGTAATCCTAGAACTCTGGGAGGCTGAGGATTGATAGAGCTCAGGATTTTGAGACCAGCCTGAGCAAGAGTGAGACTCCCTCTCTATTAAACATAGAAAAATTAGCGAGGTGTTGTGGCAGGCACCTACAGTCCCAGCTACTCAGGAGGCTGAGACAAGAAGATTGCTCACCCCCAAGAGTTCGAGGTTGCTGTGAGCTATGACATTACAGCACTCTACCCAAGATGACAGAATGCGACTCTGTCTCCCAAAACAAACACAAACAAACAAACAACTAAAAAGCAAGGGGACTTGACTGTGTCTCAAGGGAGCATAAGTGAAATAAGTGGCCAAAGGATGGAGGGACGGGCTGAGACAGGGTCTCCTGAGTCTCTGGCAAAATGCTGTGGTCAGGTCTGGGGCAGTAGGGTGGGCCCTGAGAGAGGGGCTGCCCTGGCTCCTCATCTTAGGCGCTGCCAGGACTGGAGAGGAGGGGATGGGACTTATTTGGGCCTGTAAGGCATCATTGGCTATTAACCCCTTAAATCCCAGTGGCCTACTTGTTGGGTCCCGTCCCTGTCTTACCAGCTTGGTGCGGGGGAGATGGATTTCTCGAGGAAACTCTGGGTACCCAGTCTGTGCCTAAGTGTGCCTCTGAACAGGCTGTTCTTGTTTACGACCCCCATTCCAGGGGAACACGATTGCTCATCCTTGCATGTGATTGAGAAGGCCAGTCTTTCAGGCTGGAGGAAACTCAAGCCCCACCAGCCACTTGGCATCGGAATGTTCAGCTGGTCCTCTGCTGGGGCTCATGTGACCAAGATTCAGCTATAAATATCAGAGGGGCCTCTGACCAAGACAGAATTCGGGCGCCAGGAGAAGAAGGAAAAGAGGATCCAACCGGGTGTTTTGTGACAAAGGCCAGACTCCCAGGTTTGCTTAGAGTGAGGCAGCCAAGTGGGTCCCCACACCGGTCCACAATATGGATTATAAGTCAGGCCTGATTCAGGATGGGAACCCCATGGAGAACTTGGAGAAGCAGCTGATCTGCCCCATCTGCCTGGAGATGTTTACCAAGCCAGTGGTCATCTTGCCATGCCAGCACAACCTCTGCCGAAAGTGTGCCAGTGACATCTTCCAGGTCAGTGCTGGGCATGGGCTTGCCCCGGGGCCCCGGGGCCCTGGGTGGCCACTCAGCCTCCCCGAGATGAAAGCCTTTCTCTCTTAGCCTTCCAGTGGAGACTGGCTCTTACCCCTCTGAACTGAACCCCTGAAGAGGCCTCTGGACTGGGCTGAAGGGGTGTGGGAGGCAGCTCTGCCTACCCACAGGTTTCCTCTCCCGCCCTGCCCACAGCTCCCCCCATCCTGGCCCTCAGAACCTCTGTTGACTTTGCAATCAAGAGTCAAATGCCTCAAGTGATAAGTGGAATGGAGGGGAGGGCTGGAGGGGGGGGCACAGGGGAGAGGAGAGAGAAACCAGACCCTTGTGGCAGGAGCCAGCTCCTGGTGGCAGGGGTCCCAGAGCTTTGGGAGAAGGGTGGCAGAGAGTCACTGGACAGTAGAGGCATTTTCCTTTGTGAGACTGATCCCTATAGTGTGGGGGCAGGAGGGGCTCCCTGCCCCTAAGAAAAGAATGGGAGTAGATGTGCTAGCTGGGAGATGGGACTCAGGGTTCCCCAGGGGCACTTTATACAATGTTCTTTCATTATTTAATCTTTTTTTTTTTGAGACAAATCTCACTCTGTCTCCCTAGATAGAGTACCATAGCGTTATAGTTCAGAGCAACTTCTAATTCTTGGGCTTAAGCAATTCTCTTGCCTCAACCTCCCGGGTAGTGGGGACTATAGGCACCCGCCACAATGCCCAGCTAGTTTTTTTCCATTTTTAGTAGACATGAGATCTTGCTCTTGCTCAAGCTGGTCTTGAACTCCTGAGCTCAAGTAATCCACCCACTTGGGCCTTCCAGAATGTTAGGATTATAGGCCACTGTGCTCAGTCTTAATCTTTATTTTATTTATTTATTTTATTTTATTTTATTTTTTGAGACAGAGTCTCACTTTGCCACCCTCGGTAGAGTGCTATGTTGTCACAGCTCACAGTGACCTCCAACTCTTGGGCTTAAGTTATTCTCTTGCCTCAGCCTCCCAAGTAGTTGGGACTACAGGTGCCTGCCACAACGCCCAGCTATTTTTAAAGATGATATCTCGCTCTTGCTCAGGCTGGTCTCAAACCTCTGAGCTCAGGCAATCCACCCATCTCTGCCTCCCAGAGTGTTGGGATTATAGGCGTGAGCCACTGTGCCTGGCCCAGTCTTAATCTTTAAATTAGCGGTGTTAGGAGCTTGCTTGAATTATGGTGCCCATTTCATGAGTGGGCACACTGAGTCTTAGAAAAGATCAGTTGGTGAGGCTCGGAGCCTGTGGCTCAATGGGCTAAGGCACCAGCCACGTACACCTAAGGTGGCAGGTTCAAATCCCCAGCCTGGGCCCGCCAAACAACAATGATGGCTGCAACCAAAAAATGGCCGGGCGTTGTGGTGGGCGCCTGTGGTCCCAGCTACTTGGGAGGCGGAGACAGGAGACTCACTTGAG
>CAUYQV010164877.1:0-48865 GCA_963574575.1 Galagoides demidoff
TTCCAACTCCTGGGCCCAAGCGAGTCTCCTGCCTCCACCTCCCAAGTAGCTGGGACCACAGGCGCCCGCCACAACGCCCGGCCATTTTTTGGTTGCAGCCATCATAGTTGTTTGGCGGGCCCGGGCTGGGGATTCGAACCCGCCACCTTAGGTGTATGTGGCTGGCACCTTAGCCAATTGAGCCACAGGCGCCGAGCCACAAGTCTATCTTCTAATATCACCTTCTAGGGACTCTTTCTTCAACTTCTCTCATACTCAACATTCCCTATTAAGTTTCCCTTACCTCAATTTTCTTTTTCTTTTTCTTTTTTTTTTTTTTTTAGAGACAGAGTCTCACTTTATCACCCTTGGTAGAGTGCTGTGGCATCACAGCTCACAGCAGCCTCCAGCTCTTGAGCTTAGGTGATTCTCTTGCCTCAGCTTCCCAAGTAGCTGGGACTACAGGTGCCTGCCACAAGACCTGGCAGTTTGGTCGGGGTCGGGTTTGAACCTGCCACCCTTGGTATATGGGTCCAGCACCGAACCCACTGAGCCACAGGCACCGCCCCTGCCTGCCTCAGTTTTCTATATCAACTTTCTTTATACTCTGTATTTAATTTTTTATCTTTTAAATACTATTTCCCTCAATGAAACTATCAGATGCATGACAACAGTTTTGTCTGTTAGTAACCCTAGGACGTAGACCAGTGTTTGGCACAAAGTAGGCAGTTAGTAAACAAGGAATGAAGAAAGAAAGAGTGAATGAATATTATTACAGAATTAACAAACCTGGACTTCACCACTTTCTATATATGGTGGCATCTCTCTTCTGCTCTGAAATCTTACATTCTTCTGTATTCCCCATTTTGTAAAGTATAAACCCTCTTGCATACCCTTTCTTGCGCTCTTTCTTAAATTATCCTTAACTCTCACAGGATGGCTCCAAGCACCCTATAGTACAGCCACACAGAACTACAGAGAGGTCTCTACATCACTCTAGACAGTTTTCTGTGTGCCGTTACACAAAATACCCTCCCACCTTGAGTGGCTTCACATCGCTCCCATTTTACTTTGTATTTGCTTATATTCTTAGCCTTTACTACTGGCTGTTAGCAAAATTTGTGACATGCCTAATATCTCGTAAAAATGTGAGTCAGGAAAACCCTGACTGCAGACCTATGGCTTGTCAGTTTCAGCCCGTACTCACCAACATCCTCATCACTGTCATTATATGAAAAAGCTGAAGGTTCCAAGATATCGATACTGGCATCTCCCTAATAATGTCATTACTCATGAGAGGGAATTAAACTGTGAAGATGAGTCTGATTCTGAGATGCACTTTGAAAAATCACAGCATAGACATCCGTGATGCATTACAGAAGCACCTAAAGATAAAGTCAACTATTTACTGATGCTCAAGAAGAAAAAAATTCAAGCAATCCTGTAGTCACATAATCTTCGGTTCCTTCTGATCACATTACCAAGGCAAAGTTGAAAAGTAATAGTAGATCTAGTCATCCCAGAAGGACGGTGAATTTTTAACATTAGATGGTTTTATTATCAGAAACTTTCTAACGAACATGTAAAGGGCAAGATTTGGGAATTAATGTCTTTGTGTGGGGAAGGCATAGCGTGTCAAAGCCGGGTGGCTTGGATTTGAATCCCATGCCAGACATAGACTAGTTGTGTGTGTTATTCTGTGCAAGTTGCTAACCTCTAAATCTCAGTTTCAACATTTGTAAAATGGGGAAGAGTGTTGTATTTATTGGGCTGCTATGAAAATTAAAGCAGATGGTCGAAATGTTTATTTGCATAGTGTCTGATATGTGTTAAGTACTCAATGAGTGGTAGCCATAGTGATAATAATGCAGCCCCTGGTGCTGAGCGGAGATGGATGGGTAGGGGCGTGTTAGTGTTGTTACCGGCTGAGTCATCATTGCAGTCTTGGGCTCCCCTGCTCTCTTATTGGAAGTTGAATGAGTTCTCACCCACCTTGTCATCTTACCTAGACAATGAGGGAGCTTTTCTTCCAGAGTGTACCACTCAGCAGCTCGTTCAGAAGATGTTCACTGATGGCCCTTCATGAGTGTGCACGAAAGCAGAGCCCTTTCTCTGAGCAGCTTACGATTATGTGAGGGCAACAAACACAGAAACAGGTGATTTCTCAGTGATGAACTAAGAACTAAGATAAAATATCCTTCTCCTCTATGAATTTCAGAACATGAAGGGGTTTTACTGACCGTTGGCCCTGTGTAACATACTCAGTTTGAGCAGCCTCACTCCCGGATTACTAACAGTAGAGTCACCAAATGTTCGTGCTGATCATAAATATGCTTTAGAGGAACTACAGAGGTGAAAACGATTTTAGTGCCCTGGATAAGATCCAGGCTACCCAAGGAAACAGAAAGTAAGGCTGAGATGACTAGGCAAACCTTTGGCAACCTTGTGTATGATGTCATGAAGTGGGGATAAGCAGAGGTATTACTCAGATTGTTATGCAAATGTTTGAAATTTGGGACTCCCTAAGAACAGCGGTTCTCAACCTGTGGGTCATGACCCCTTTTTAACAATGAAAATACATTGCGGCATTAGGAAGATGGAGAACCACTGCCCTAGGAGATAGCATTTCAACTTGTGGATATGGGGAGAGAAGACATAGCAGCCAGTTTCGTCATAAAATAAAAAGACCGAAATGATCAATTTGGGGTCCTGTTTTATTCTGCTCGTATCTAAGTCACTGGCACTGCTAATGGAAGTGAGAATAAGCTGCAAGCATGATGGGAATATCTTCTGAATACGTACTTCTGGTTTTGTGGTATATCGGGAAGATTAAGGGCCAGGTACAGGCCTGGGTTCAAATCCTGACTTTCCCACTTCCTGGGGATGTGAATAAAACAGGCAGCAACTGCCCTGAGTCTTTATCTTCTTACCTGTAACATGAGACTCACTGCAGCATAAATGAGATCATGTACTGGTGAAGGATTATTGCTCAAGGCTATAGTTCTCCTTAATAACACACATGCTGGAGAGGAACCGCTGTTTCAGATAATTTTTGAATGTTCTAATTTAACTTGGGCATATGAACATTACATAGTCCACAAAGCAAGATTCTGAAATCAGAAACAATAAAATCAGCATATGCCAGCCTTCCACAAAGCATTTCTTACAAGAAGAATCAGGGTCGTATGTCCTCAGAGTTCTAAGTTATGCTGCCTTAATAGTGTGCGCATGGGAGGAGGGGGCGCGGGTCGGCAACCATGCCAGAATTCCTCACTGATGAGAGCAGCAACGTAGAACCTGTTAGAACAGCTTCTTAAATGCTGCCTCTGTGGAGTGCTGATGCACGTTGGATCTCTTCCTTTTTTGAGGCTCATTGGTCCTTGAGATGATTTTTGAGAAGTTTTCTTATGGTGGTCTTTGGACCCTTCCAAAGATGTTGCATGAAATTGAGTGGACAGCTGGCCCATTCTGGCATTCTTGCACATTGAATATCATGAAAATGCCTTATTGTCTTTTTAGTTCTTCACTGCTTGCTCTGCCCTCTTTGGTGTGAGAACCACACATGTAGGTTGCTGCTGGTATCATGGGTTATGAGCCTCCATGTTAAAAATACCAAAAAAAAAAAAATAATAATAATCTTGTGATACTCACCGTTCCCCAGAAATCTGAGCTACAGCCCCTGGGAACAGATATTTTAGAGTGTTCACAAAAATCACAAGGGACTTGAAATTGCTTAGAAGGCTTATGAATCCAAGTCTCAGGGATATTTACTTGGCTGAGTTCTGTTGCCAATCCTTTTGTGTGTTTATATTGCTTTTGTATAATAGTGATAGCAAGTTTGCATTAACTTAGATTGTGGGTTTAACTGACATTCATCATCCCAGAATATTGGATTGAGATTTGGGAGCCTTGGAGATTATGCTTAGATCATCCATTGATTTAGGGTCACTTCAGGTTTGTGGCATGATCTTTGTATTTGCAGTGATGTGTAAAATGAGACTGTTTATCAATAGTTTTCTCTTCCCTAATGTGTTCAAGATTTGTAAAGGATTCTTTTATATGATATTTAATGTTATATATTTGTATATGGTATATTTCCTGGGCTGTAGAGTATGTATTACAGAGTGAATAGTATGTATTACAGTTGTGTCTAGTAGAAGAACATGTCTTTGGAAGGCATTCAAGGGAGGGCATCCATGGGCCTGGGTCCTGGACCTACTTTCTAGGCAGGGAAAGTGCCTGGAGCTGATGTGGCTGCTGACAGGGGATGGTGATCAGGCCCTGAGGTCAGACTTCAGAGGTAACTTTGGGCAAATTACCTAACCTGTGTGAGCCTCAGTTTTCTCCTTGTAAAATGAAGGAAAGGTAATGATGATAATGGTATTTTAGGGAGTTATTAAGACAAAAATGACATCACGATGCATGCAGACATCCATGCCTTCCCTGTGAAGTCCTGAGGACTGTGGAAGGGACCTTCTTCCCTCTCTTCTTTTTCTGAACTCTAAATAAAATGAGAAAGAAGAAAAATGAATTGACAGATGGCAGTCCCATTGCTGCCTTTATTATTTTTTGTTATCCAAGATTTGATCGGCTTTATTGCTGGAGAAACGGAGAGCTAAATGGGATCATCAAAGCCAAACACAGAATTGGATAGACTGAATCACTCACTCCCAAGCCATCGTGGGACCTAGCCAGGCTTTCTTTATGGGCATGCTGACTCCTAAAGTCTAAACAATTATTAGGTTCCGAGCAAGACTTTTGAGCTGGGGCCTGGACAGGTGCATTTTTTTTAGAGACAAAGAGTCTCACTTTATCACCCTTGGTAGAGTGCACAGCAATCTCCAACTCCTGGGCTTAGGTGATTCTCTTGCCTCAGCCTCCCAAATAACTGGGACTACAGGCACTCACCACAACGCCGGGCTATTTTTTGTTGCAGTTTGGCCAGGGCCAGGTTTGTACCTGCCACCCTTGGTATATGAGGCCAGTGCCCTACTCACTGAGCCACAGGCGCCACCTGGACAGGTACATTTTGAAACAGCTGTACTTCCAACGCATATTCAGGATAGGACACCCTTCTTTACTGGGATTAAAAAAAAATCCCACTAATTCTCCAGCCTTGAACTTGGGCATGTCCTTTGTAAAATCTTCCTCTTTCTACTTACTCTCCAAAAGCAGAGTTGCCCAGTCCTTCCTGTGGGCAACTACTCTATCATAGACTTAGCTCTTTCATAAAACATTCTGTACTGAAATTATTTGATGACTGTGAACATTTTTATAAAAATTTATACACATCCTTGCATTTGGCAATACAGAAGATCTGAACATATATCCACAACATTATTAAGCAATTATTACTCTAAGGAGAGGGCATTGGGCAGGGGAGAATGGTATTTATGTTTTGATAATATGTGGTCAATTTACTTCTGTATCATTTCAAATAGTAAATGACTTTATGTTATGATGGTCCGATAAAGGTAATAATCAAAAAGCGGAAAGCAATTGCGTTGATTTGATGCTGTGTTTCCTCGTGGGGGGACCTCTGCATATTGTTTTAGTCACCATGCAGTTTGGGGCTGTGTTTGGCCCTCTCATGTCCCTTCTGCTCCCCCTACTCTTTTATTCTCCTTTTCCCCTAAATCTCTAAGTGATCAGGGGTACGATTAGGTGATGTTGAAGGGACCATCTTAACTTTCTGCAATCTCAGATTTGTCTTGGTGCCATAAGTAGGATCAGGTATCATGTTTTCCAAATATCTTATATTGAACTGTTATGAACCTGAACAGGGAGCAGGAAGAGAGAGGCTACTTGTTTTCTTGCTCTAACCCTGTCTGTCTTTTCTCATGCAGGTAAACTACGGAATTGAAGTTTTGAAGGATGGGTAAAGACTTTCGTTATTATTTCCAGCATCCCTGGTCTCGCCTGATTGTGGCTTATTTGGTGATCTTCTTTAACTTCTTAATATTTGCGGAGGACCCAGTTTCTCATAGCCAAACAGAAGCCAACGTTATTGTTGTTGGAAACTGTTTTTCGTTTGTAACAAATAAATACCCTAGAGGAGTTGGCTGGAGGATTCTGAAGGTGCTTCTATGGCTACTCGCCATTCTCATAGGACTAATAGCTGGCAAATTTCTGTTCCATCAGCGTTTGTTTGGTAAGTACCATAGCCCATGAAATGTAATTTTGCTAATTATTTACTTTCTACTCTACATGATGGAGCTTTGTTATTTCTAAATGCTAATTTAGGATGCGTTTTTGTTTGTCCTCCAGCATTGATTTTTATGCATAGTTGTCCCATGGTTCTCCAACTATTCTCTGTTTAATGGTGTGCTTTTTCTATTGCCTAAAGATAATTAGCACGAGGTGAAATTAGTACTGAACTTCATTTCAAGAAGCATGACTTAAGAGATAAATGTGTGTATAATCTTATTTAGAGAAGACATACAAATAGTTCTTTACTCATAAATAATACCTAAGCATGCTATACTAGAGAGTTTGCAAATTATAAAGAAAATTCCTCCATATCACACCACATTTTCATTAAAGTACATTAACCATTCATTGCCCATAGAGTTACACATATTACTCACTCAGGGAGTTAGAAGTGGAACTCTTGACTTTTCACCCTCATTTTTTGTTTTTTTTTTTGAACATTGGGTTTAGGATGTTTATTTTGAGCCCCTTCACCCAGAGAATAGTATATTAGTAAGGAATTCATTGGTGATAAGCAGCAGGAAAAGAGACTAAAGTAGTTTAAGTTAAAATGGTAACATATGGCTCAGCACCTGTGGCTCAAGTGGCTAAGGTGCCAGCCACATACACCTAAGGTGGCAGGTTCGAATCCCCAGCCCAGGCCCGCCAAACAACAATGAATGGCTGTAACAAAAAAATAGCCTGGCGCTGTGGTGGGTGCCTGTGGTCCCAGCTACTTGGGAGGCTGGGGCAGGAGACTAGCTTGAGCCCAGGAGTTGGAGGTTGCTGTGAGCTGTGAAGCCACAGCACTCTACCCAGGGGGATAGCTTGAGGCTCTGTCTCAAAAAAAAAAAATGGTAACATACTACAGAGATATTGGGATATTTCCTAGAGACCAGGGACAGGATTTATTTTTGACATTCGGATAAATAGAACCAAGGGCTTGAATTGTGTCAGGATATTCTTAGTCTAAACTTCTCTATCATTCTTTAGTATTCTTTATTTCATTGTGTTTTATTCTCCTTTCACCCTTAAGATCAATTTATAGCCACCCAAAGAGGCTGGCCTCACTCTCTTGCTCTCAAGTTTAAAGTCTCAGAGAAGAGACTGAAGTTGGCCTTGAGGTTCCCACCTCTGGACTTAACAGTTTTGGCTCACAGGGTTAGTGATGTTTATTCAACAAATATCCATTGGCTACTTCTCACATGCCAGACGTTATTCTAGCAAAGAATCAAACAGGTAAGGTCTCTGCCCTCATAAAACCTTACCTCTTACGGGAGGGTAAAAGATTATACAAATAAATGTATGATACATGGAGAGGTCACATGTGCTGTGGGGTAAAGAAAGTAGTTTTAAATGCTTCCTTTGGATCAATTAGGAAGATAATATGTACATAATATTACATATATTTTTCTCCATCTCAACTCCTCAAACTATTGCTGCCTGTTTCTGTTATGTAAATATATAATATTGTATATTTATTATCTGTGTGTATGCGTGGGTAGTATGTACACCTGTGTATATATGTACATAGTGTCTAGAAGTTTGGTGAAGCAACAGAAGAAATAGAGAAGTGATTATAAATGGAAGAAGAACCAAGAGAATTTGGTTGTTGTGGTGGTTTTACTTGGATGATGAGATTAATTGACTTCCCTGTAAATGCACAGATAAATATGTAGATGAAAGATAGCATGTGGGAGGTTTCCTTGGCCTGAGCCTTAGGACAGGTAGAAATGATAGCCTTATCTAGCAGGAGAGGAAGAGATCCTAGTTCCTCAGATAGAGCCATATAAGTGAGATAAAAGTTGGTGTTCTACTTGGTACCTGGGAGGTGGAGGAGCAGAAGGTCCATGTCCTCCCACCTGATAACCTTTGTTTTATCGTGCAAAAGAACAGCTGAAGATAAAGACAGAGAGTTTTGATGATGCAGGAGATTTAAGACAGTGGTCAAGGTTTTGAACTGGGGAGAGGGGAAGTGAACTGGCTGGGGACAATTGAAAAGGGTGGTAATTATCCCCCAGGGCTGTTAGCCACTGTAATTTGAAAGATTCCAATCTGAGTTGTTGGGCAGCTTTCTCTTTGGGAACTCAGTCACCCTGAAGGGAATTTGAGAGTGATTCATCTGGGTGGGGCCTGGGGCTTGCTGTATGAGAAACAAAGGATAGAAAAGAAGTGGAGAGTTCTAGTAAAAGGGTTATTGATTTGATTAACAGTGTGTGTTCTGGCTGGACATGGAAAAGAATTGAGGGAGAGGATGGTTTGGGAGGAGCGGGGAAGCGCCTGAAGATTTCAGTAAAACTCAACAGGTGAGATGGCACTAAGAAAAGGGGAAAGATTGGAAGGTGTGGTAGGATGACGTGTTGTCGGCCCTTCTTTAGTGGTGATTTCCAAATAGGGTGTGGTCTTTAGAGGGTGGGTGCTTAAGTGGAGTGGACAGAGACAAGTCATTGACACAGAGGATATGTATAGGGTGACCAAATTTTAACATGGGTAAGGCAGGACAACATGGTGGGGGACGGGGCAGGGCAGGGCCTGACAACAATGCAGACTTTGATAAGCAGTTCTCGATAATCGCTTCTCAGCAATTATTTGTTATTATTACAGTTTAACATTATAAAATTAACAAAAATAATATAAAACTCATATTCTGGTGAAATGGCCACATGGCAGCCGAAAACCGTATATTCCCTTCTTGTTCTCCCGCCCTTTCCTGCGTTCTTTCCAAAAATCGGGACTTTTAAAATGCTGCGGGATGCGGGACAAATTGTTGAAAAGCGGGACGTCTGGTCACCCTAGATATGTAGGAACTTGGTGTTAGATCACCTGCTCGAGCAAGTGTCCTGCATAGTAATCTCATGGATAGAAGAGGGGCAGGGTGGGTGGTGAGGGGAAGGAGGAGTTTCCAGAAATAGGTAGAGAGTGCGGATAGAGACAGTCAGACCTATCTGTTACAAGCAAAGGCTGGGTGTGTTTGGAACCCAGTCAAGAAATTCTAAGTGTAGGAACTGAAAGGAAATTGAGACCAAAATATCCAGTTTAAGGAAAAGTTTTTTTCTCATAATAAGAATTGATTGGGAAACATACGGTAAAGGTAAATAGGTTTTGTAATTGCTACATTTTGCAATTACTTTATTGCAAACTCTCCATCTCTTTGTACTAAAATCATCTTTCAACCATCGCTTACATTTTAATTCTCCTTTTGGCATCCCAAAAAAGCACTCTAGATTTCAAGTGGTTTATTGATTACAAATTATTTTAAAATAATTTAAAAATGTGTCCTATTTTATTTTTTTCTTATAATGGAAAAGATTCTGTAGTGTAGTGAGATTTATCACTTCTGTGTGGCAATTCCCTTCTTTTTTCTTACTAAAAATTTATGAAATTATATGGGATGTTAGAGAAAGAATCATAACCATCTGCAAATCTTGGTAGGGGACTCCTGATGCAACTTTCGAATGAACTTCCAGATTGTCCCCTCTCATTCTCTGATTCAGTTTCCTAATGAACTTTGAAATTGTTTTCTTCTCCCTTCTTCCTTGCTTCATGAATATTAATCATTCATCCTAGTAGCTTTCTCCTCCCCAGTGCATTATGGACTTTGCCACTGGAGTAGTTTTTCTGTATTGCTAGATGCTTCCTACTACCTATGGAAAAAATATTTAAACTCCTTTAATTGATAGCCAGAATACTTTATGATCTATTTTTGACCTCACTTCAAACCTGATCTCCTGACATTTCAGACCATGCAGAGTTATTTTCTCAAGCCTGCCATGTTCTCTCATGCCCCAGTGCCCTTGCACGTGTGTTCTCCCATCATGCTTGTCCCTTCCTTGTCAACTTGGCTAATTTCTCTTTAATTGGTTTTTAAATCCTGTTTTGAAAGTTACCTCCTCTGTGACACTTCCTCTGACTCTGTCCTGTCATACCGAAATTGTCTTTGCTCCAGCTCCCACGGGTAACCACTTGCACTGATGAGCTTGCAGCAGGTGCTCTGGAACTGACATCTACACAGCATTGTGGAAAGGAATTGAAATTTTTGATAAACATTCCTGTTGGCTTGAGATGTGATAAATGATTCTTTTCCTTTTCCCCAATAACTAGGATTTGTACATAGTTCATTTTTTAAAGGCCACATTTAAACTTTTAATAATTTGTACAGGCGTACTTATGATAGGCGGTAGTGATGACGATGGTACATGTGTAGGGAGGAGTGGGATTGGTAATTACAGGCATAGAAAACTGATCATATCGGAATGGTTTACCAAATGGTCAGAATAATTTTGTGAGATCAACTAAAACATTTCTTTTTTTGTAATTCTCTAGTAAAATGCCAAACATAAATATTAAATAGAATGCCACTACCTCTTCTGTTTCACCAGCGTGTAAGTCTTTCCTTTTCTAGTTCATTATGGGAAGTCTCTTTTAGTAGATTCCAAAAGAATAACACAGTGTTGCCAACTTAAAACATGTGTAAGGAGGAGGGAATGATTCTGTGAGCACATGATTGAATATAATTTCATTAGTAACCGATTTTATTTTTCTTTTAAATTTTTTTCCTTTTTGTCTCTTTATTTTTAAATTTTATTTTTCTAGGAAACATAAATATTATAATTTTGTAGCTATTTGGTTAACATAATTTGGGAGCAATTCTGAAATCAGAATTGATATATTCAGAATAATTTCTTTGGTTTTAAAACTGAATCTTGTTGAGGTGAGTATTATATTAGTATTTATGAAAATTATAGTCCCTTGGAATGTCAGTTTATACCCTTCTAGTGCCTCTCATTTCCATTTGCTTGGATGATTCTAGTTTTTTTTTTTTTAATGATGCACCCTAACTTTAGTGGGATTATAGTTTAGGCATACCCATGAATAGAAACATTAAAAATTATTATGCTAATGATAAGGACTTATACGCAAGTTCCACAGAGGAGTTTTTTCCTTACACTAAATTGTAACATTTCCTTGTCCTAAATTTTAGTAAGTAACTTTTTTCTTCTGCTTTGGTGAAGTGGCAAATGTAGAAGTGGATTTCATATTTTTGTGTCTTAAGGCAAACTTTCATAAAAGGGTAAAGCACAATAGTTGAGCATAAAATCAAGTCTGTGATGTTTTATTTTTTGAAAGCAATTCTATGAAAGGAAAAGTGATCAGGTTCCAAGTAATGGCTTCTACTTAAATAACTTTTATCCATGTATAGATCTTAGAATTTTTTTATACACTACCCTTTTAACACATTGTCAAATTACCTCCACCTGTCAGTCTGTCAACAAGAAAGATGTTCTGTGTATTCATTGAAGTTAAGACTTTCCTGAAACTGCAGTGGTTGGAAAGCAGGCAGACTCAGAATGAACAGGTATAGCATCTAAAAATGATTTTAGGCCTCTTAATATTGCATAGTTCCTTTTCCATGTATATATATATATATATATATATAAACTATACAGATAATATATAATATATATTTGTGTATTAGTTCCTTGAATAATTGTTTCACTAGTATACAAATTCTCAGCTCTATCATAAACCCTATAAGGGAAACGATTAGTTCATATTGCTTATCATTTAATCTTCAGTGCCTTAAATAATGTTTGGAAAGTAGTATTCAATACATTTGATTGAATAAATAAATTAGCTTTTCTTTACATGTTATCTTTGCAAGTGTTGCCTTTTTATTATACACTATAGAAGGGCATTCATTTGTTCATTCATAAAATGTGAGACATGGTCTTTGATCTCAAAGAATTAAAAATCTATTAAAGAGATAAAATACATATGTATGAAAAATTGAATACTCTGATGCTTGCAAGAAAATGCACATCCAGTATCAGATGAATAGCACAGAGGGTGAGTGCTGTGGGAATTTGGGAGTTGAGAACACGGCAGGCCAGGAAGGGGTGAGAAATCTGGACTGCCAACGAGGGATCACAACTGGAGTCTGAAATGAGAGTGGGGTAAAAATAGAAATGACACAAAGAATTCATTAAAAATTTCAGGTCCTGGAGTAGTGTGAACAAGAGGAGGAAAATTCAGCTTTTTCTAGAGTGGTAAAGAGTGCTGAAAAGTCTCCCTCAGCTTGCCTATGGGAAGGTTAACATTAGGAAAGAGAAGGAGGTGGGGTGGAAAGGTAGGTTGGGTCTCCGGCCTTTGTTCTGTATGCCAGTCTTCTAGGTCTGGACTTCATTTCTTTCATTAAGGTCTTTGAGTCAAGGAAAGTATTTGAACAACATGTGCAAGATAACCAGGTTAATCTTGAAGCCGAATCTAAGGGGGATTGGAAAGGGAGAGAGGAGGGGAGTAAAAGGAAATGGGGAGGTATTGGAGGAGTTACCTGTAGTAATTCAGGCTTGAGTTCGTTCAGGCCCATCTGGAACAGGGAAGGAGCAGCTAGAAGTCCAACAGGATGGGAGTGTGTGAGACCTTGGGAAGCTTCCACAACTGATGGGATAGAGGAGATGTGAGTGCCGATGAAGTTAAAGGTAACCAGGGAGATTAGGCTGGATGACTGACTGGAGGAGGGGGGAAGGGAGAGAAAGTCTTTGGGAGAATCTGGTTAGAGAAGTGGATACTTTAAGTAAGTGATGGCTCCAGGTACTGAGCCTGTAGGTGGCGGCACATTGACTTTGAATTATGGTCAAAACAGCAAAAAGCATGTGTTTTCTAAGCTTAATCTAGGCCCACCATTTCTTATCCAAAACACTGAGGCTAGGTGTGTTTCAGAATTTAGTGCATGTGTCTGTATTTGATAAGTCACCCTGCTAAATACCCCATCACCAGACATGTTAATATTTCTTCATATATACGTGTGTGTGTGTGTGTGTGTGTGTGTATTCACATGAAATTGGATAAATAATGACTGCAAACAAGCTCAAGTAAGATCTGGGTAGGTTTTCCTGCTAAATGGGTTCAGGTTTGGTCCGGTTTTGCCAATAAGTTAGTTAAAAGATCCTTTTGGATTTCAGAATTGTAGAAAGTAAGTTGTGGGCCTGCACTTGATTGTAATAAGCGTTTCCTATACATCCTTCCTCACCCGAGATATCCAGCTGCATAAAAATCATGGTTCTTTTTGAAAGACCATGATTAAAAAAAGAATAGTGTGCTAACTAGATGGCTATAATAGACGAATAGATGCCGAAGGTATATTTTTCTAATGTTTATATTATGTCAACTTTTAAGAGGCTTGCTATTGTATCTTTGTCTTTTTTAGTTTTAAATAGGAAGTTTTGGAGTAAAAAGTATTCTCAATGAGTATCTCTCATTGAGAGATTCTCAAGTATTCTCTAGTATCCAGAGATTTGAAAAGACAAATTCTGGTTGGTTTCTTTCATCTTATTGTAAAAAAAGGACATCTTCCCAGAAAATACCAAGTCACTCCACAATAGTTTGTTATTCGATGAATTTGATAAAGTGAAATGCCTGTTTGTTTTCCATTGTCTTGGTGTAAGCCTCGGATGAATTTATCTTTCTGTATTTTGAGCTGCACTTAAGATTTTATCATTTCAAAATAGAAAAAAAAGCCAGAAATTCCAGGAAGCATGGGAAGATAGTCATGGTGATACAGAAATATCAAAACACAAAGAATCAAACATTTAGGAATGGAAAAATATTATTTTAATACAGTGATGTGGGTAGGGTTTGATTGCTTTGTATTAATTTGAGGTCTGAATAGTGAAAATGACCCTCACGTTCATCATGGTAGTCGACAGTATATTTTTAAAAAGTCTACATGCGGCTCTCAGGGTGAATGTCAACAATTGATTATTTTAAATATTGTGTTATCAGGGTGATAAGGTCTTAGTTTGGGGGGAATTATTTGCTCTATTAAATGCTCTCAGTGTAGCTAAATGTTACTTAGAATCTTAGTGTCAAGCTCTGTTCTCCTTATTGTATTTGCTACTCATGGCAGGTATTTACATGTTGTGCCACCATCTTCATTCTCCACCAATCTATGCTGAGTTCCAGCATCTTCATCTTTCTAGGCATTCGATTTATCCACTCCCCATCCCTTTTCCTACAGCAAATAATTTTAGAGCCAGCGTGACCACAGAATTCCTTAGGGAAAATATTATTCCAAAGTGTTTTAACTTTAAGGTAGGTTAGTAAAGGTAGCCTGGAAAATTATTGGTAGTCGATATTTTAAAAATCCCCAGGGAAGTTTGGTGTGTACGAATTATTTAACTTTGCAGTACTTTACAAAAACTTATCCAATTACTTTAATGTTCTTTCCTTCACTGAACAGGAAAGGAAGGTGAGGCTGGAAATTGCAAGTTTAAGGCCATGTCCTCCCACCTGCTTATTAGGTCCCTTCATTAGTTTGCAGTCTGCTGCACGTCCATTAGCGCTAAAGGGCAACTGGCCACAGCTTTCAGTGTGATAGAATCGTCTGGCTGCTCTAGTTCCCTTGGGACAGGGGATACACATGCTGTAAAAGGATACCTCAAGGACATAATAAATGAACTCAGGTTAGAGCATTATAATTAAGCAGTTATTAACCGGGGTGTACCTTTCCAGGTGCTTTTTACTGTACTTGGTACCAATGAGTCATTCAGGGCCTAGGGATGCTTTCCTTAGCAGGTCTAGTCATTGCTTGCTTCTCCACTGTTCATCTCCCACCTATGGGGGGGAGGGGTAGAAGTCTCCTGTGATGGTGACTGTCTATCAGTCACCATATCAGTTAGACCCACATACAGCACAGAGGGAAACCTCTTCATCGTTAGTGAGATGTAACCAGCCCAGCGAGATGGAACTTGACAGCTGGTTACATGGTATACAGTAAGATTAGAAATGAAGAGCGCTTGACTGCTTGGTTCATTTAAAGCCACATTGATAGAGCTGTTTGGTTGCTTGTTTGAATAATAGGATGATTAGCGTCCTGGCTGGGAGAGGAGTGTGATTTGAGAGGATACAGACAAAATTTTTCCTGGTTTGTTTTGGTGCCTCTCTCTCTCTCTCTACCTCCCTCCCTCCTTGCCTCCCTCTCGCTCCCTCTCTCTCCATCTCTGTCTTTTTCTTTAAGAGATGGAGTCTTGCTGTGTTTTCCAGGCTGGCCGCAAACTCCCGTGTCAAGAGATCCTCTTACCTCAGCCTCTCAGGTAGCTGGGACTACAGATGTTTTCTACCTTTCTCTTTTATTGATGCCCTCAACTAACATCACTTCTCGAAGATATTTTCACCGATTGTCATACTTTGGCAACTTGGAAAGTGTAATGGACTCACAAAGATGAGAACAAGCCACTTCCTTGGGAGATCTATGTCCAGCGGGTCAGCAAGAGTTGGCAGGTGGAGGGGGTAGGAGAATGTTCTTTTACTGTAGCTGTGTTGTTGTGCAGGGGCTAAGAAAGGCCATTGCAAGATTTATGGGTACCCAGGGGGTCAGACTGGTTGGTATAAAGGACTACTCCAGAGTCAAGTTTAGCTGCCTTACAGCAGTGGCCCTGATACTATATCCGATTTCAAATATCAGTGAGGGTCAAGGTACTTCTGCTGTTTCTGATTTGTGTTCTTATCCTGGCTGTGACCCAGAGTTATTGGTGATGGGTAAATTGAAATGTACAGGGTTGGTTTGCCTGGTTCCAAGGTCACAACAGTAGTCAGCAGTAAAACTGGAACATAAACTGAAGCCTTCTGGTTCCCAGACAGACGCCTTTTCAGGCATCCCAGATGGTGAGCTGGCAGCCGGGAGCCTCCTCTGCCTTAGGACTGGGCTGTGTGAGGCCACTCCCCACAGCTTTGCTCCACATTGTGTTCTGGGATCTTTCCTGGCACTGCCTCCTGCCTGACCAGCCGTCTCTTTGGTTAAAAAATGTCATTTAGTTGACCCAGCAAGAAGTCGTACAATTTCAGGACAAAGTCTGTTATTGCTGCTGAGCCCAGAGAAACTCAGCACAAAACCTCTGCCCTTGTGGCCGTCAGTACCCTAATGTTCTTGGCTGGAGTAGGCTTCTTCCCTTGAAGGTAAGAGGAATGTGATGACACATTAAGGTTTTCTCAGGCTAGTCTATGATACTCTGTGTGTCCTTGAGGACATGACCACCGAAATGGACAGACCAGCTAAGAGTAGACCAGCAAACACATATAAACCCATGAGAGTGACTCTGCTCTGACTCTCCAGCAGTCCAGGGGAGGTAATGTTTCCTGAGGCTTCATGACCAATCCCCTCTTTCTCTTATATCCTTCCCAATATATTCCTCTGAACTGTGCTATTTTTCAGTACCTTCAGTGACTCATACACTGAGTACCTACCAATTGCAAGGGACAGTGCTGGCACCGTGAGCCTCTGCCTTTCAGAAGGTTGCCACCTAGCAAAGGAATTAGACACTGATGTATGAAAATACAGCTGCAATATCACTGCAGTGCCAGCCTGTGGAAATTGCCACCCATGTGGACTGACAGTCTATTCTGCGGTAATTCCCAACAGAAATGATCAACTAAAGCCTCCTAGTGAAAAAGGAGTTGGTGGGAATCACAGAATCTCAGGGTGCATGGATTTGGGAAGTGCTTCCTTGTTACATTTTCAGCCGGTATCTGAGTGTCTCTAATAATGGTGAACTTACCGTCTCCCAAGAAGTCTGTGCATCTGATCACTGGTTCTTTAACTTTCTTGGGTCTGAATCTAAGCTTTGCCTCACAGCTCCAGGGGAATTCTGTTGGAGAAAGAAAGGGGGCCTTTTAAGCTAGAGAAACATCAGACACGAACTTGTGGGGAAGAAGGGGCCAAATGGTTTTAGGGTAAGTTGGGAATGGGGCAGTTTACCTGGGTCAGCAGATTTGGGTCAACTGACAGCAGAAAAAGAAAAAGTTCAAGGCAAATTGTGGAGGGCCTTTACTTCCAGGTTCAGGAATTTAAAATTTATTCTGAGAACAATAGAAAATCTTGGAGGATAATCCCTCTCTTTATTTTTAAATTTAATAAGATATATCAGCTTATCGTGAGGGAAAAAACCCAAAATACATGAAGTCAAAGAAGAAAACTGAAAGGTTTTAAAATTTTTTTAAATTTCAGATTAATATGAGGGCACAAATGATCAGGTTACCATTTTGCATGTGTTGGGTAAGGTCTCTGCTATAGTTTTGTCCCTGAACGCCGGAAGTTTTGATCACAATGAAAAGGTCAAAATAGTGTTGTAGAAAGATGAACACGTGATCCATTGAGGGCAAGGAGAGTGGCGTGGACGGGAAGCCAGGCAGGGTGCGAGGAAACCTGATAGTGAAGTGTACACTGCTGCTATTTCTTTATAAAAATAATATCTTCACTGAAGGACTCCTGTTCCCTGATTCCGTGCTCATCATATACTGAACATAAGGCATTACAATCTATGTCTAAAATTGTAAACTGAAATTATCATTAGATCATCTTTATTCTTCAAGTTTACTGAAAGAAACAGATGTGTGGTTCTGGTTATTTGTCGCCCCAGAAGACGATTTAAGAAAAAGAAGTTTTATTTATGTTTGCAAAAATGTATGTTTTAAGCTGTGACGGTATTAATGGCACCGATTTTCTGAAGCTTAGTGTTTCCATGAACTTGTTCACTCATTGGATCCTGCTCATTATTTTGTGTCAACTTACTTGCAAAGTAAGGAGGCTTAACGACATAGGACTTGATTTTGTTCATTTGTCGAGCATTTTCTGGGCTCCGTGGACCCAGCATTGAACTAAACAAATTCCTTACCTTGCTTGAGCTTATATTCTAGTGGGAAAAGATAAGCAAATAAGTAAGTCATTATATATTATGTAAGGGTCAGTAAATGCCATTAATGACTTAGTGGGGCCACTGAGGGCAGGGTCCAGCAAGCTGCTGGAACTTCCTAAGAAGATGACATTTGAATAGCGACCCGAGGAAGGGGAAGAAACAACCTGTGTAGCTTCCTGAGGGAAGTGACCCAGGAAGAAGGAGAGGTACAGAAGCTCCAAGGCCCGGGTATATTTACAGTGTCTGGTTATGGCAAAGGGGTCAGGTTCAGAGGGAGCGGGAAAGCGCCAGAGGACAAGTGTAGGAAAGGTGGGCAGCAAGACCTTAAGGCCTCTTTGAAACAGTCCTTTCCTTTCAAGTAAAAGGGAAACATGAGTAAACAAATACACATTTAACTTTGTTTAGTTTCTGATGTAAATATGGTATAATTGACATTGCTGTTGTAGTGAACCCTGGAGCCCCGTTTCTTGGTTCAGTCTGAGATGGTGCACGGTCACTGGTTTTCATTCTCATAGTTCCTTAACTCCTCTGTGCTGCTGGCAATGGCTCCTTTACGGGGCATCTTCCTAGCCCCCCTCCCTCCTCAGTGATGTACAAAAGAAGAACACTGTGTTTTAGGGAGAGTGCATTATTTAGTAATTTTACAGAGTGACTCTTCTTTGGGCCTGTTCCCATCCCTGCCAGCAGGGGAGGTGACACAGACTGCAGTGGTGGTTTCAACAATGGAGGTGAGGGGTGGGGCGTGGTCCTGCAGGCAGCCATTGTGTGGAGTCATGATGGATTGATTGTCTTTGAAGTTCTGAAGCTCAGATCCCCCCAAACCCTAAGAAAACCATCTTTCTTTCTCTAAGGATGAATAGGTGTTTTGTTCATATGGGGGGAGGGGGAGTTGTAGAGATGGAAGTTCACAGCCCTTCCCAGCTTCTTCTCCCAGGGTGACCCCAGCCCTGAGTCTGCTATGTTAGGAACATGAAAATGACCATATCCTTTTATTTCTGGGTTGCTCTCCTGCTTCTTTTTAGAGCCTACACAGATTACTGGACTCTATCCCCACTGCTGAATTTTGTAAACACGAATGCTTAATAATCCACGTTTAAAAGAGGACAGAGAATTTGCTTAACAGCTGAGTGCTAGATGACAGTTCAAACTGAATATGAAAGAAGAATATTTTTACTCTTCAGAAAACTGTCAGCAGTGGGTAGAGGAAGATCTTTAGGTACAATACTTTGAGCAAGTCTAGACATCTTTTAGCTTCAGGTATGTAAGGAAGAGATGTTATGCATTCATTCCAGAAGGTACTACAGTGCTTTTTATGCAGGAGGTTCAATTATAGGCACTGGGGAAAGTGCAGTGAATAATAACATCAAAAACAGCACACTGTACCCCATGATAGTGTTAATGTACACAGCTATGATTTAATTAAAAAAAAAAACCCACTAAGGTTCTTATCCTCATAGGTTGCACATTTCGGTGGGAAAGTATATACAATTGTGGTCATTCATGCAATTCATCTGTTATTTTTGTCTCACCATCTGACATAAAGTGGAATTAAACTCTCTGGTCTTGTGACAAGTTTTGGCTGATTAGGTCCGCGCTGCGGTGATGTGTGGCATTTCTGAGCTAGAGCATTTGCCTATCCATGTAAGACTCTCCAGCTTCTTACTTTCTTCCGTGGCTACCAGATAATCACGGCTCTGTCTGCCTGAGTTTGAGAGTGAAGGCCCTGTGGGGCAGAGCCCTTAACTGATTCTTAGTGGACATGTCTGAGGAGAAAGAAGTCAACTTTCATTGGTTTAAGCCACTGAGCTTTTGGAGTTGGCATAACCCCAAGCATGGCATTACCTCACTTGTCCCTACTGATACAGAAATTAAAAAGTAATATTTTTTAAAAGGATGCTTCTAGGTAGTGATTTATTCTATAAACAAAACAAGACAGGGAGCTGTGATGGTAAATGCCTGGGGGTGGAGTACAGAGGCTGCTCTAAATATGGGGGGCTGGGTGGTTTCTTTGGAGGAGGTTACATTGGAACTAAAACCTGACTGATGAGAAAGAACTAGCCAAGTGAAAATCTGGAGGACGTGGACTGAGGCTGAAGGATTACCAAATGAAAAACCCACGAGTGGCAAAAACTGGTATATTTGGTATATTTAAGAAACATGGAGGGAATTAGTGGAGTCTAAAAAGTAAGGAAGAAGGAGGTAGGTAGGAGTTAATGATGCAGAATAGATTGTGGTAAAGAAATTTTATTTCATTTTAAGGATAAGCCATCATAGGGTTTTGAGCAGAAGAATGACATGATCTGGTTTAGATTTCTATGGTGATTGACTCCAGTTGTTTTGAAAGGAATGGTTGTGTGGGGAGAAGGATCAAAGCACATGCTCTAGTTAGTAGTTAGGAGATTACTGGGTTAGTCTCTGGGAAGGGCTGTGGGGATCTGATTCAGCAGAGCACCAGTGGTGATGAGGAGAAGTAGATGGAATTAGGACACATTATTGAGGTTGGACCCCAGGATTTGATAATGGGTTGGTGATGGGTAATAAATGAAAGATTTAAGGATGGGTATATTATGCTGTGTTGCTATTCAATAAGGGAGGGAGGTTGAGGGGGCGGATTTTGGGATGAAAAACAATCAAGGTTTCTGGTTTTTTGCACACTGAATATGAAATGCTACGTTACTCGTGTGAGTTGGGTTTGTATGGGGATTCCAGTTCTAGTAACATGAAGGAGCTTGTATTAGATTAACCTTCCTGAAGATAAAATGATAATCTCTGACCCAAATGTTAAAAGAACAGCAACAGCAACAACAGCTAGTGTAAGGCATTGGAGAATGATCCAAGGATGGCAGAAACAGAAGGAGCTGGACCTTGATACAACGGAGCTATGCTTGTGAGATCCCAGTATGTGTAGGTTTAGTCTTGAAGGTCCTTCCTAGCCCGTTACTAATGGGGGAAGTTCTAACTCTAGTAAAAAGCCATGATTCTCTTGATTTGAGGACCTAGAATATGAACTTCAGGGCTGACAAGACAAGTTAGCAACAGGAGAAATCCACAGAGTGGGAATCCCCAAACTATACTTCTAAATTCTCCTTGAATTCTTAACTGGCCCTGGACTACGTACTCTTGGGGAGTCTTCAGGAGGCCCAGCAAAAGCACTGGCTGGGAGGTGGAAAGAGTTGAACAGAAGTTCTAGGGACTGTCTCCTGCTGAGAAGACAGAGTTTGGAGTTGGAATCATACAAAGTTAGAAGGATTAGTAAATGTCCTAGCCCTTCCATTGAAAGCCCAAAAGGGTGCCCCTTAGAAATGAAGAATGTACTCTTGGGCTTTGAGAGTTGCTTCAGGACTGTGGACAAAACTAATGTAGACTCTCACTAATCAGATCTATAAATCAAGTCTACACAAGGTCAAGGTGTTTAGCCAGTAATTTCAGTGCCTGGTAGAACAAAGAATTAACACTCTTTAGAGGAAGAAAGCAAAACAACAATGTATGATACAAAATATTCAGTTTTAAATGAAAGTTTACTATACATTGAAAAACCAGGACAATGTGACCCATAGTCCTGAAAAAAAGTGTTTAACAGAAACAAACACTCAGATGACTTAAAATAAGTATATTTTGTTCATGGGAAAGTAGGAAAATAAACAGAAAACACCAGTAGTTTCATCGTCAAGCTGCTGAAACCAAAGGTAAAGGTATAATCTTGAAAGTAGCCAAGGAATAAAGTCCCATTTCATATAGAGAAACAATGGTATGAACGGTGCCTAATTTCATCTCACAAACAATGGAAGCCGGAAGAGATCTTTAAAGTACTGAAAAAAATAATTTCAATGCAGAGTTCTGTATCCAACCAACATATTCTTTCTCATGAAGGCAAAATAAAGACATTTTTTGCAGACAGCTTAACAAGACAGTTACCTGCAACAGACTATCCTGCACTACAACAAATGCTGAAGGAGGTTCTTCAGGCTGCCGACTGGGGAGACCAGAGAAACTCAGCTACACGGGAAGGGATCAAGAGCCCTAGAATTCATAAATGGGGGGACAAACTAAAACTGCTGTAACTTTTTCTTTTCTTTATTTCTTTACAAGACAATGTTTAAGAGAAAAGTTATAGTACAGTACTGTCAGGTTTTATAACGTGATGATATAAAATATATGACAATAGTGAGATAAAGGGTAGCAGTAAATGGAATTATCCTGCTGAAAGATTCCTACATTTTATATGAAGTGGCACAGTGTTAACCCCGACTGGACTGTGACAAGTTGAGGAAACCGGTTACAATCTTTAGAACAATCCCTGAAGAATAATATAAAGAAGATACATTAGAAACCTAAATAGGATGCAAATTAGAATACTGAAACATCGATTATTCCGAAGGAAGGCAGGACAAGAAGAGCAGTGGAAGAATATACAGATGGACAACGATGAAACTAACAGCAGAGGGGTAGATGTGCGTGCAGCTGTATCTAGGATTAGATTGTGTGCAGAAGAACAGAACATTCTGATTGAAAGGCCCAGAGTGTCAGGCTGAATTTAAAAGTTTGATCCAAGACTTATTCTGTTTATAAATGGTATGTTTTGTATATAACAACACAGAGAAGTTGAAATCAATGGTATGGAAAAGGAATTCATCCTGTAAACAACTAAAGAAAACTGATGAAAACGTGTTAATATCAGACAAAATAACCAAGGAAGGACATTTTAAAGTGATGAAAGGTTAATTCCTCTGGAAGGTAAAATAATCATAAATATATATGTGACTAATTATAGAGATTCAAAATATCTAAAGCTAAAACGAACAGAATTAAAGAAAGAAAAGGGCATAAACATAATTTGCTGTCCTTCTCTTAGTAACTGATATAATTAAATTAGACATACAGGAAAATCAATAAAATAGATAATTTTAACATTATCAAACACCTTGATCTGACATTTGCAGAAAATTAAACAAACAAACAAAAAAACCCAATACACATTCTTTTCAAGTGCAATGGGACATTAACCAAAGTACACCATATAGTGAACCATAAAATAGGTCTAAAAATATTTGAAAGATAAAATCACATAGTATGTTCTCTGAGAACAAAGGATTAAATTAGAAATAGAAAACAAACACACAAGATTTCCAAATACATGACAATTAAAAAATACACTTCTAAATATCTGTAGGTCAAAGAAAAATTTATAAATTAGAAAATATTTTTCAGTAACCGATAATGAAGATGTATCAAAAGTAGGGCATATAGATGGGAATTCTAGCACTTTGGAAGGCCAAGGTGGGAGGATTGCTTGAGGCCCAAAGTTCATAACCAGGCTGGACAACATAGTGAGACTCTGTCTACATAAAAATAATAATAATAATAATAATGATAATAAAAAAGCCAGTCTTGATGGCATACTCCTATATTCCCAGCTACTCCAGAGGCTCAGGTGACAGGGTGATTCAGCCAGGGGTCTAAGGTTACAGTGACTATGACAGCACCACTGCTCCAGCCTGGGTGACAGAGCAAGAGGCAATATCAACAAAAGGAAAGGGAAGGGGAGGGAAAGGAAAGGAAAGATCTAACAAAAGACAGCTTAAATGTAAATTTATACTTTAAATGCTCCTACTGGAAAAGAAAAGCATTTTATATCATTGGTCTCTTTCAATTTTAAGGGATTGGAAACAGGAGAGTGAACTGAACCAAAAGTAAGAAGGAAGAAAGAAAGAATAAAGAGTGGGAAGAGCAGAAAGAAAAAGAAAAAGACAAACAATGGAGAAAATTAACAAACTTGAATGTTCTTAGTAAAGATGAATAAGGCTACAAATCTCTAGTAAGACTGATCAAGAAGCAAGGAAAGACAAGTTACCAGTGCTAAGACTTATAGAAGAAATATCACTAGAGATCTAAAGAGGTAAAAAATGTAGGAAATGCCACTTTTATGCCAAGTAATTCCTCTCCCTCCCCTCCCCAAAAAACTCTACTACAGAAGTAGACAGATTTCTTGATAGGCACAATTTAACACAACTGACATACAAAACAACCATCTGAATAGTTGGATGTTTATATCAGAAAGTGAATTCATTATCAAAAATTTCTTCAGGAAGGAATTTCCTGGCATAAATGGTTCCATTTGTTTATGGTTTGAGGACTGGTAGCTGCTCTCTTTCACCAAGCAAAAGGGAGAATCCAGCCTCCCTGTGTATTTAATTCTAGTGTACTGCCTACATGTTCCAGGTATTCTAAGCACTTTACAGATAACTTACCTGTCAGGGATGCGATTTGCAGTAAGGACATGAAGAGATGAAGGACAATTTTAGGAATAATTATTTCCTACAATAGATGCAAAACGGTATGTACTTTACAGAACAAATTTCTCCCCACAGGGGACAGATCTTCCGAATGCTTCAAGTGTGTATGCTCCCGGCATGATCAGTCAGTCAGTGCCTTACTCTTACTTTCTGTCTGTATGCAGAATAGAAATCACTTGTTAAAGCCTAGAATAGGAGACCAAACTGTTATGCTTCTTGTTCACTGTTCTTGTTGCTTCATTTCCTGCTTTTCAGACTTCTGCTTTCTGCTCCCTTGTATCTCATGCTTCAAATCCTGTCTTTCAATATTTATTTCCAAACATCTTCAACACTTAGAGAACTAAAAATAGACCTGCTAGTGTGGATTTCTAAGAATGAAGAAGGCTTTGGGGATAATGGGAAGAAGAGGCTGAATGGAAATGACCTGGGATTTCATGGCTGACCTGATGTCAGATCGCGACAAAGAAGGAGTCAAGGGTAATTTTGATCTCTAGACTTGAGTCTCTGGTAGGATACAGACAATGATGTCACATCGCCTATTACATTCAGATCCCTGGACCGTTTGTGTTACATCCCCTATTTTAGAATGACTCAGAATCCATGGGGCCCCCTTATTCCTTCACTTTTGTATGAAATTGCCTGTAGTTTCCCTTTACCACAGTGTGTCCTACGAAGGTTCCCAAGTCCTCCTGTGGGTTGGTGCCAGTTTGGAGGGAGCTTGTATTCTGCCCTTCCCTAGACCTTATCTGATCTCTTCCTGGATCGGCAGTGACCCCACATGACCTCCATTCTTTGATATCTATAGCTGATGTGCAGAAAGGTAATTTTTCCTATCATTCCTTGATGGACAGAAATCAATGTTTTACAAGCCCCTGTTTCTACTGATGGTAAAAAAAAAAAAGTCATAGATAATCTAATTTTGACCAGCCACTTCTGATTTTGATGCAAAATTCAAACTCTGTATGAGGTTGGCTTTTCCCTCAAGGGTTTTCCTTTCTCTCCTATCCCCAGGATGGTCTCTGGACTCAGGGGAAAGTTTATCCAATTTTTGACTTTAAGGAAGAGCCTCTGGTGCGTGTCCTGTCTCAGCTCTCTCCTCTGGTTTAAAGCAGCGCTTTCCGCCGATTTTTAGGCATTGTCTTTGTCACATCTACACTGCCTTGTACTTTATAGTCTGACTCAGCAAGGTCCATGCCAGTGAGGGGAGAACCTCTGACTTGATCCAGCTTGGTACTCACCCTCAGCCTGTACCCCATTTAGACCCTCTCTTTGACTCTTTACCGGCTGTTTTGCTATAAGGACTCCTCCTTTCCAGGTTGGCAACTCCCATTAGCCAGTAACTCTCAATACCCAGATACTTTCCATCTCCCGCTGGGACACACAGGAACTTCCTCCCGAATCTCCTCCAGGCTGTTTACAGGCCATAGGTGAACTGGTGGGAGGAGTGGGGTCCCCTTTACAGGAGTGAAACATTACTGTGTCTACTTTAATGCTGTGGCTATGTGTTCAGACCCATCCCACCACTCTCATTCCCAAGCAAGAGGGTCTCCAAACTGAGCCTCCTGATTATTCTGGCCTGCCTTTGGTGATGCCTTTATCCATAGGGCAAAGACTTTGCAGAAATAAAGGAATATGTCCACCAAGACACTGTGCCACTCCCCTTCCTTAAAGATATGGTCTGAGTATCAGAAACCTGAATTCTCTGCCCAAACAGCCTCTAGCATACCACTGGAGTCTGCAAAGACCTCCTGCTGGGTCTGTCCCCCTGGGGGCAGTAATGGCACTGAACCCCCAATCGTTAGTCCCCTGGACTTCAGTTTCTTCCCTTCAGAAAATCACAAATCTTTTTTCATTTTCCTTTGTTGAATGTCCAGACCTCTAGGTCCAAGCAATAACTAATGACAACTTTAAGGGGTTGCATAGGCAGGGCTTGTATGTGTGGACTGGGATGTTCAGACACACGTGTGCATGGGACTCCACAGTGGGAAGAGAAGGTGGGTCATGGCACTTTCCTGCTTGGAACTCAAAAAGTCCAAGATTTGAAAATTTGTACCTGACCTTCTGGGGCATTGTAAGGTATGAGAATAGAACTTGATTTATTAGTTAAATATTTAGACATGTGGTACAGGGCCTGCCTTTGTAATTTTACCTGTGTTTGGAATTACCAGGTGTGTGGCTGATTAACATGAGGGAGTCTCAGAGACAATCTCCCTCGGCATTTTGAGTAGAAAGCTAGAAAGAAATTGCTTTGCTCTGGGCTTCTCTATCTAACGTCACTATCCTTGTGTCTTCTGGGATTTAACTCTGAGTGAGTAAACCCATGGATGAGGCCCACATTCATATCGAAACTATTTATCTCTCTATTTCTTCCCTTCAGGGCAAGAAACATTTTCCCTGATTATTGCTTTATAGGTAGAACCTGTCAGGGAGGAAAAACTTTTCTTCTACCCTCTTAGGGAGGCTAAGTAACTGAGGGTCTGTGAATTAAACTAGCAAAAGACAAATTAACAGAAAGAAGAAGTATACAAGTTTTCTTACTATTTATGTGCACTGGAGTTTCCAGAAAAGAAGTAAAACTCAAAATAATGGCTAGACTATAGGAGTTTATATATGATTTTAACAAAGAAAGGGGTTTTGGGACTTTAAGGTATGATAAATCCTTGGGAAGTAACTGGGAAGTAGATGTGGGGAACTAATGGAAGATGAGAGTTACTTCAGTAAGGCTTGTTTATGCCAATTCGTCTGGGTGCCCACTCTATTTGCAGGGAATAAAGTGCTCTCTTCCTGATATGGAACGTGGAGGACACCTTTGCAAGGGAAACTGATGCCCAGTTTCTAGGTGACAAGAGGAGGGCAGAGAACTCTTCCTGCCCAGTTGATTCTCGGATGCTTTCAGCTCAAAATAATACTGATGCTGGCTCAGCGCCTGTCGCTCAAGTGGCTAGGGCACCAGCCACATACACCAGAGCTGGTGGGTTTGAATTCAGCCCAGGCCCGATACACAACAAACAACGACAACTACAACAAAAAAATAGCCAGGCGTTGTGGAGGGCGCCTGCGGTCCCAGCTACTTGGGAGGCTGAGGCAAGAGAATCGCTTAAGCCCAAGAGTTGGAGGTTGCTGTGAGCTGTGATGGCACAACACTCTACCCAGGGGGACAGCTTGAGACTCTGTCTCAAAAAAAAAATACTGATGCCAAAGTGGCATGCTTTGGGTGGCATCTCCCAAGTCTTTTCAGTGCTTAGTCCTCAAACTCTAGGTTCTTAAAATTGCAAATCTTTTTTTCCTTTCCCTTCCTGACTAGCAAAAACTTTGCTTTCCAGATTATTGTTTCTGCTAGACTTTTTAAAAAAATGTCTATTTTGAAAGTCAGAGCTAAGCAATGACATCTTTGTTCTCAGCTTTCTTTGTGTTTCCCCTGAAGCAATGAATCTATAGGACAAGAATTACTAGGAATAAAAAGTATGCTGTTTATTTGGAAGACAATATTTTCCCTCTATAAAAAAACCAATCTCATATTTTGTAAATTTGGAGCTCTGAAGAAAGGTCCCCCAGAGCGTGGAGTCTTGTCATCTCAGGGAGAATCCCTTTCCCTTACATTTTTCACTCTTTTTCAGCAAAACAAATTCCTTTCCCTGTCTCATGCACATCAATTTAGCAATGAACTTTTAATGTTCGTGCAAGTAACATTGGTAGCTTACCCTCCACTCCAGTTGGCTTACAAGGCGTTTTTTTCTTGACAGTCAGAGGCAGCTGTTAAAAGAAACTTGTTCTCCACTTCCTGTTCTCTGCTCTTCTATTTCAGTGAATAGAAAGGGCCCCAGGGCTTCGTGGTGCTGGATACACCAGGACAGAGTTGCTGGAAGACAAGGAAAGGTCCACTTTACCTCTCTTAAAGTCTAAGCAGCAGTGTGAGTGAAAATATCACCAGGCAAAGAATCCCATGTGTTTTCCTTAACTTCTTAGTAAAATCCTTTCAGGCATAGTAAAGGACAAAAGCCCTGAACAGTTCTTCCAACTAAGTAGATCTGTAAATCATTTCAAAGCAGATGGAAAATATCTCTTTGAATTCTAGTGCAGCTGATGCTGGATTGAGAAGCAGGGTAGCCGCTAATTTGGACCAGCACTCCTCCAGGGATGTAGATAGAGAAGGAGTCTGAGTCTCTCCCAGGTCTGCCTCTAACTCAGAGATGCAGAAGTCAGGAAATGGGACTGTATCCCATCCGTGAGGTGGCAAGGTACCGGCCTACTGTCCCCCAGCTAGGACCGGCTGCACAGGGCCCCCTGCTCACAAGAGCCCCTGCTTGAGGTTTAATACTCTGCAGCCAGCATCCTGAAATTCTCAACAATTTTGTCTTTGAATTTGTTTTGTAAGTAAGTCCACAGGGGCAATGGAGCACATACCAGGACTTGCAGCCCAGATGTACATGGTCTGTCTTTCTCTTGCCTCCTGGAACAGGCTCTTGGCTGCCAGCTTCCCAAACGTTAGCACCTCAGATTCCAGCCAGCTTCTCTCTTTCCACTCTTGCCTAGTCACTGCTGCCAGAGAAGCTGGGGTTGGGCATGCTGCCCGGTGGCATATTGGGTAAGGCATGGCAGAGGCTACTTGGCTGCAGGCTGACAGCACTGTCATGAGTTAAGTGGCAGATTAGCTGGGGGCAAGCTTCTTACTCACCCCCAATTCAGGTATTGAGCACCTCTGAGCAGGTTGCAATCCCTTGGCGGTTGCACATTGCCTTGGGTTGGAAAGGCAGATAGGTGGGAAGAGCAGATTGGTTTTCCTGCCCCCAGCCAGGACCAGGTGCTCTGGTGTGGTGGAGGGTTGTGGGATGGGCCCAGGTACCTTGTGAGCATCTGTACTTGCCTGGCAAGTCTACTTATACCCAAGTGTGTGTGACATTAAATAGCAAATACAAAAACAGCATGACAGGTCCAGTGAGAGGCTGCAAAAGAAAGGGAAACACTTACGTTTCAGTGCCCTGAACAACATTTCATTTCTGACATTCTGAAGAGAGGGTCCCATGTTCTCATTTTGCACTGGGCTCTGCAAATTAAGTCGCCAACTCTGCCTACCAGATCCTACATACAGGGATTAAACATCTCAACAAACATAGCTGCAGGGAGTAAGCAGGAATCAATAGAGCTATATGGCGTTTTTAGTATTGGAGCAGGACATTTGCAGGGCGGTGTTAATTGTTTTTGTACACTGCCTTTGCAGACTACCTCAGGTTTTTGAAAAATTAATTCTCATCCAGCAAGTGGAGACCTAAGAAATCCCACTTCAGTTCAGCATTGCTACACTACACACTGGCTTACGAACATTCATAGCCGCGTCTAATTCAGGTCTGGGTAAGAAAGGAGGAATCTGAGAGCACCCAAGTAGACAGTGAGATGGATGAAAACCTTCCGTGTGCCCACTCACGCAGTCAGTAAATACCATCCTCAGATAGCGCCGTGCTGAGGGGGGAAAGGATACAGCCCATGAAAATTACTAGGGCAGTTCAGGGTAAGAGCGTGGCAGTAGTGGTGATATCCAGGCAACACTGATAACAGAAACGACCCATAGAAAATAGGCATTTATCTTCCAGAAGATGTGAACATTTATGGACTCCACGAAACAGGACAAAAGATACAGACTGACAATCTGAGACGGTGAGATAACCAAAATCAGCAACTTTCCAGGAACGTAAAAGCAGAATTCAGAATTGGAGTCTTCAGTGAAGATTGTACAGAGCAAAATTGACATTGTAAAATATTAAAATCAATGATTTTTGTGATAAATTCTAGACTTTCCCAGAATGCAGATGATAAGGCCAAAGAATGAAAGTGATGAGATGACAGAAAGTCACGGTGCAAACTCTAAATTCGCAACAATCAAAATTGAATTCTATCATGTGCTTGAGCTGAAAATAAGGATAGGAGCCTGGGTTACGGAGTACTGATTGCTGAGTAGCAGGAAATATTAATGGAGATAGACTGTACATTTAAAACTATCAAGATAGCTGTAAAAGCATCCAATCAGAAAAAGTACACACACACTCTCTCTCTCTCTGTCTTCAGATTTCTTTGTAGCCCAAAGTGCTATAAGAAATTGACCAATCTCCGTAGATTTTAAGGGAGAAGAATTGTAAGCAAATGATTTTCTATTCACCTAATTGTTATTCTTGTGCAAACAATGAAGAAATCATTCTCTTACATAAGAGTTTAGCAATTTACCCTACTACCCAAATAACCTACCTCAAATTAAGAAAAAAAAGATAGTCTAACAGATTAAAGATTGAAAACACAAGAATGTTGTAAAAGCCTTGTGCAAGAATTATCTGTTATCTTTGAAATCACTTAAATATGGAAGTCTAATTACAAATAGTCTATAGTCACAAAAATAAGATATAAAATTTAAAAATAAAAAGTGAACTAGGAAAATATTATTTTACAAGGAAACTAGTTTTGAAAAGAAAATCTTGAAAAAAAATAAGGCATGATGACACTTTAGCAATATTGTCTGAGTATAAAAATCCCAGATTATATGAACAAAGACCCAGAATGGACTGAGGAAAGCACGATAATTTTTGTTAAAAAACACAGGGAGGGTGAAAAACATCTAAGACTTTAGGAATGAATTGAACAAAAGCAACCTATATACTATTTACAAGACAGGTATCTGGAAAAGACATTTTAAAGTAAAGAACAAGCGTAAAAGTTAGGAATGGCAACAAGGTAAAATTTTAGGCAGAAAGCAAGCTAGACAAACATGATTATATTAATGACAGGCATCCTCATCGTAAAGTTGTGTTACAAATAAAGTAACACTTAAATGGATAAAGCAAAAATTATTAGTTATACAGGATAAATGGGTAGAAACACAAATGTAACGGAATTATGGACAGATTCTTTGACAGATCAAGAAGATAAAAAAGAAATGATACAGAGCACTTGAACAATGAACACCATAAGGTCACAATCATTAACTCATATTACAACTTGGACATATAGTGGAAAATGTAATTTCTTTGTTTTGTCTGTGTCTAATCTGGCCTCCTCAAGACCCAACCTTCTGGTCTGTAAGTGGGGGAAGATATGTAAGTATCTAACTTCTCTTTAGTTTTAGTACAGTCTGATAATTGAAACACCTTTTTGAGTGGTGGTCAGCCTCTCTCTGACGAAGTGTTTGGTCTCTCCACTGGCTCATCTGTATCCCTGATTCTCTCCTCTGGGCAGCATGTGGGCCCAGGGAGAAACGGTGCCCAGCTTCTCCCCATTGCCCTGACGCTGAAATCCTCAGGGTCCTTCGCTTTCCTTTAACTCTCTTCTCTCATCTCTGATATTTGGAGAGATGCCTGTGGTCTTCCTGGTGAATACTTGCCCTGCTGACCCTTATCCATAAGACTACTGGTGTTCAGGAGTGAGCTGGCTTCTCACTGCCTTAGTCACTGCCCGTTAGTGCCTGCTAGCGGATGCAGCCTCACTTTGGCTCTCACGGGTGCCATAAGCCCATTATAGGTCTGGCCTTGATTCCTATTTGGCCCCCGCTGGACTACAGCCCTTGACACAAGAGTCACCCATTGGCTCCTTTGGCCACGGCAAAGCCTCTCTGGCAAGCTTCCCAATCTTATCTAATTTCATGATCCACGGTGGTTCAGGAAAGGTAAGCAACATCACCTTCCTCTGTTTGCTTATTCTGGGTGTTAAAAAAATTAATTGGAAAGCCGTTAGGCTGAGATGGCTTCAGCATTCAGGGTTTTTAACTACAAGCACAACTGAAGCTCAACTGAGAATGACTTAACCAATCAGAAGCCGTGAACTAACCTTTAACGAGGGGCTGTACCAATCAGGAACTGTCAGCTGGCCTCTAACCAGGGACTCTCCACTTAAAACAATCAAATAGTTTCCTTGTCTTGCTTCTGCAAATACCTCATAAAAGTTTTCTCTTTGTGTCCCTTGGTGGGGCCAAAATCGCTTGTGATTTGGTACCTGCTTGATTCATGATTGTCTATTCACATGAACTCTTTAAAATTGGAACATGCCTCGGTTTATCTTTTAACATAGGTCAATTGACCAAGAATCAACTAGAGGAATGACAAATTAAAATTTTAATACTTTCACTTACTTATCTGAAACTTGTTTCATCGTCCTCCTTCTAAAGGTTACCACACACACTTCTGAAGGCATCTGGGAAGGTTTAGATGGCAGGATTGTATTTTATCTTCATACCATTCTAAAGAATAACCAACCTGTTGAAACCTAAGAGTTATAGGGTGGTTAAGTGGATATATGAAATAGTTAGGAAAGTTTATTTTTAACATCTTTAGCATTTGGGGCTTTAGGACTAACTTCCTCTTATTTTTTCTCTGTAATTTCATATTTATAGTGAATAAATATCAGATTTAGGGCACTAATCTTAAAATAGAGCTCATTTAGCAAAAGCTTACACCTTACTTTTTCACTTCAATAAACTCTGTTTTACATGCAGGCTGTGGATACTAACAACATAAACATAATAAACATAGTATTCCTCTAAGGGTTTCTTATGAAAGTCAAAACATCATGGGTTAAAACAAAGTAGGTAAACACTTACACTTTTTAATTTTTGACATAAGCAAAGCACTTTTTAAAGCTGTTGGTGTTTGTTTTTGAAAGTCTAAGTGGTGATCTGTGGGGGATGGGGATGCACATTATGAAAATGCCAGCCTCTGTCAATTACCAGCAGACATGCACCACAAAGTGCCATGTACCAAGCAAATGTAAGAACGTTCCTATGCCACGAGCTTTTACAATGTTACACAGAATATTGACATTCTACAAATACATGCACAGGTTCATACACTACTGGTGAAGACGTTGACTACAGTCGACTCAAAAAGAAAGTTTGTACTTGGAGATAGAGGTTTGGAACTCAGCCACATAGAGTTGTTAATTTAAATCATGAACTGAGACATGATCGCTGAAGAACCCAAGACGTGAAAATGCCAAGATTTGAACACTTCACACCTACAGATGAAGAGGTAACCAAAACAGAAAAAGGCACAGAGTGAGGGGAAGGAAAAAGCTGAGAGGAATAGAGACAGGAAAATACATTAAAGGAAGAAAGACTATCCAAGGAAATGAGAAAAAATAGACAACACCAGGGAATGAGAAGTCATATGTAACTGGAGAAGCAAAAGCGTAAATGTTTGAAGCAAGAATGAAAGAGGGGGATTGGAATGCGGAGAGAGGTGAGCACAAGCCTGGAGAAGGCGGATGATGAAAATGCACTCCAGAGTCATTGTCACTTTAACCTTCCCATCAATGCTCTAAATGACATACATATACACAGCAGAGCTGTAATTAGCAAGGCACTCAAGAGCATGGGAATGTGGCTGGAATCCAGCTTCCTAGTTCTAGACTTCTCTGCTCCATTTAAGCCATCTTATTCTCACTTTGGGCACTGTCTGACATGCAAGCCCCAGACTGGGTTCTTTCTAGAATAACTTCCTTAGGCAGCTAATTGAACCTGCAAGATCTTTTGTGCTACTGTTTCATCTCAGGATGTAATCTTATCCACTTTTGTAGCTGACAGTTTCCCTCTTTTCTTCTTGTCTCTGATACTCTTCATTCATTTGTCTGGCAACACTTTTTTGAGTACCCACAATGTCCCCTAATAAATTTAAGCTCCAGGACAGCAGGGACCTTCAATACCTCGACAGTTTTTGTATGTGCAGGCCCCAAACAGTCCTGGTACATAGAATGAGTTCAGTAATTATCGGTTGACTGAATGAATCAGAACCACATCAAGCACAACATACCTAATTAAGGCACAAGCTCGATTCTCAAGGATCTTATAATGAAGGAGTGGGAGAGCATCATTCACTTCAATAATTGCAGTGAAGAATTTCTTTTTTTTTTTTTTTTTTTGAGATGGAGCCTCAAGCTATCCTCCTGGGTAGAGTGCCATGGCATCACAGCTCACAGCAACCTCCAACTCCTGGGCTCAAGCGAGTCTCCTGCCTCCTCCTCCCAGGTAGCTGGGACCACAGGTGCCTGCCACAATGCCCAAGAATTTCTTAATAAAGGTCAGAGAGGGGCTCGGCGCCTGTGGCTCAATCAGCTAGGGCGCTAGCCACGTACACCTAGGGTGGTGAGTTCGGATCCCCAGCCTGGGCCTGCCAGACAACAATGATGGCTGCAACCAAAAAATGGTTGGGCGTTGTGGTCGGTGCCTGTGGTCACAGCTACTTGGGAGGCCGAGGCAGGAGACTCGCTTGAGCCCACAAGTTGGAGGTTGCTATGAGCTGTGATGCCATGGCACTCTACCCAGGGGGATAGCTTGAGGCTCCGTCTCAAAAAAAAAAAAAAGTCAGAGAGGGAGGTAACACTCTAGGAGTATGGGATCACAGAAGCCAGGAAAAAATGAATTTCAGGAAAAAAGAGGGGTTACACAGAGAGCAGGTAAGAGGAGAACCAAGAAGAGACCATTGGATTGACACTGAAAAAATTCACTGGCCGCAGCCTAGATTAGATTACTTGAACAATGCTTGTGCCCCAAACAACTAAACATGCCAGGTAAAACATAAGAAAACCCTACCATTTTAAAGGCATCACTAGGACTGACAAAACAAACAAAAAACACGTTTAGAATTAAAAAGTGAAGTAAATGTGAGAATCCTTGCCACTTCTACAAAATATAAAAATATATGCAACTTATCTCTGTTGCTGAAAGTCAGAATACAATTATTCTTTGATGGAATTAGTGGTTGCAAAGGAGATTGAAGGAGGCTTCTGGGGACTGATAATGTTCTTTTTTTCCTATCTAAATGCTGGTAACATAAATGTGTTCAGTTTGTGAAAAATTCATTCAGCTTTCACATATAATTGGAATGTTTGTACTTCTCTGTAAATTTGTTTTCAATAAAAATGTTTTTTTTTTTTTTTCAAATAAAATCACCACCTAAACATGGGACCCCTCGGAGGTGAGTGAATACTCAAGCTGTTTTTTGTTTTGCTTTGTTTTGTTTTTCTGAGACAGAGCCTTGCACAGTCACCAGGGCTAGAGTGCTGTGGTTTCAAGTGTCCATGTGACGCCCAGCTAATTTTTCTGTTTTTAGTAGAGACGGTCTCACTCTTGCTCAGGCTAGTCTCAAACTCCTGAATTCAAGGAATCCTTGACGCCCAGCTAATTTTTCTGTTTTTAGTAGAGGCGATCTCACTCTTGCTCAGGCTAGTCTCAAACTCCTGAATTCAAGGAATCCTGGCTCAGCCTCCCAGAGTGCATGAGCCACTGCACCTGGCCTCAAGCTGTTTTTTGACTGGAATGTATCAGTTGGTCCAGTCCTGGTAATTTTTTTCAGACTCTATTTTGATAGCTGTGGTAGTCACCGAGGAGCTATAATTTAGAGCCTGTCCAAGGAGGAAAGTACAGTAAGAAATCTCCCACAAAGTTGGGACCACAAAAGACTACACAGTGAAAGAGAATTAGAAATAAACTTACAGTACAGGAGGGGCAGCAAGAATATTTTCTTGTCTTAACCTTGGCTTTCAGTGAGAGGAATAAAAACATCTCTCCTAAGCATTTAAAAAAGATGGGAGCTTGACTGTACATAGGCAATATGTAAATTCAATCTGAATTTACTCTGTGTCTCCAAACCATCTAGCTGAGGATTTAAGTTAAAGGGGCAGTGCTTACAGGGGATTGGTAGAAGTAAACACAAATCCTCTCTGAAGGAATACAGCTTTAACACAGGCCTCAAACAATCTCCGTGGATTAAATTCCAAAAACAAGAGCTTAGAAAGCAGTGTGAGTGAGGGCCAGCAGAAAGAGCTGAAGGCGGAGTGAGATCTCCTCTCTTTCAGTTATTGCAATTATTGGGTATAGAATGTAAAAATAGCAAAAGTTTAGGCATAGAATGCAAAAAATAAGCAAAATTTAGTGTCAGTGGAGGCTCTAAAACATGAGCAAGGAAATTAAAAAAAAAAAGATCAAGCATATTTGAAAGGGAACTAGAACTTTACCAAAAAAACTCATAGTAATCAATATAGGAATTACAAGTAAGTTATTGTGACCCTTGTCAGAGGAAGATCCTCAGAGGGAAGGCAGAATCCAAATCACCATCAGCTGAAAAATTAATGGCAATAGACAAATTGTACACGTATGGTGTTATGTACTGCTCTAGACTCACATACTATTTTACAATTTGAAAATATTAAATAGAAGATAATGAGAGATGAAAAAAAGTAAGCATGGTGAGTACAGCATATTTCTGGTGGCTTTCAGTGGTGACAAAACTTAGCAATGGTGACGAGGAAAAGAGTAAATCCCTTCCTCTGTCATTGTATCTCACTACTTCCAGATAGCAGTCCTGCTTCCCTCTCTTTTACTGGAAAAGGAGAGATGGAGGAAGAGGGGAGGGGGGAAGACGAGGGAACGGGGGAACGGGGAAGGGGGATCAGGAATAAGAACAAAGCGTGAGTTGGAAGGGAAAAGGAGAGAGGGGAACTCATGACTTCGTTGAGCCATCAGCCATCTCTGTGCAGGATTTGAAGGATGGCAATGGAGGAAATGGTGGGGAGGGACGCAGGGGACACAGCCTAGATCAATCAATCACCTTGAGAATTAGCATGCTGTTAAGGATTAGTTTTTTCCCCCTATAAATAAAAAATTTCACTAAAAATTTTAACACTAACCTAAACCTCTCCAATTTCATTTTTCAACTAGAGGTGCTGGATTTGAACCTAACCAAAATTGACAAGCTCCAGTCTGCAAACCTTAAAACATTACTACTACTTAAAAATAAAAAGTGTAAAGTAGGGCACTCAGTTGTTAGCTTGAATGCTTTTCTTTTTTTTTTTTTTCTTAACCATAGTTCAGGCCTCTCAGAGAGCTTGGCATAGGCAAAGGGGAAGAGGAGTAAAGCCCGCTACTGGGGGTCATAGGTCCATAGACATACAATGTATCTTCTTGATTTTGTAGTGCAAAGGGTCAGACATTTATTCTATGCAATTATTTATAATGTATTTTAGTCAGTTAATTTTTTTAAAAGCACAGTACAATTTTTAGACTTAAATACCATGCTCATTTTAGTTCTTTTCAAAAAAGCAAGTCAAAGCACTTTTCAAATTAGAAAAATAAGAGCCTAATTATATAATTAGAAGCAGTATCCCTCAACTCTAGCGATTGTTCTACATCTTACTTTATAAAATGCAGTCATGCATTGCTTAACGACAGGGATATGTTCTGAGAGATGCTTCGTTAGGTGATTTTATCCCTGTGTGACCATCATAGAGTGGACTTAATCCTGGGTGGTGTAAGCTACTGCACACCTAGGTAGGATGTATGGAACATATTTCTCCTGTATATCGTGTTACTACACTGAATACTATGGGTAACTGTAACACGATGGTAAATATTTGTGTCTTTAAACATATCTAAACATGAAGAAAATATGGTTTTAATAAAAATAAATGGTACACCTGTGTAGGGCCCTTACTTTGAAAGGAACTTGCAGGAGTAGAAATTGCTCTGAGTCAGTGAGTAAGTAGTGAGCGACCATGACAGCCTAGGTCATTCCTATACGCTAGGGTAGACTTTGTGAGCATTGTACTCTTAAACCACCCTAAATTTATGAAAACATTTTTCTTTCTTTAATAATAAATTAAACTTGGCTTCCTGTAACTTTTTTACTCTATAAACTTTTTAATTTTTTTTAACCTTTTGACTCTTTGGTAATGATACCCCAAACATACACACACTATGCAGTTATACAAAAATGTTTTCTTTCTTTATATCCTTTTTGGCTGGGGTTGGGTTTGAACCCACCACCTCTGGTATTTGGGCCAGTGCCCTACTCTTTTGAGCCACAGGCACTGCCCCTATTTACTGCTTTCAAAACATTTCCTTTAAATTGAACACACACATTAGCCTAGACCTGCACAGGATGATCAATTACAATGACTTCTATTTCCACATCATGTCCCGGTGAAAGTCTTCCAGGGCAATAACAAGAATGGAGCTGGGATTTTTTATGATCACAATGCCTTCTTCTGGAATATCTTCTGAAGGACCTTCCTAAAGCTGTTTAATGAGTAACTTTTATTTTTTAATAAGCAGTAGTACACTCTAAAACAACCATAAAAATTATAATGCAGTAAATACATGAAGCAGAACATGGTCATTTATTATCAAGTATTATGTACTGTACACAATTTTATCTTCTGTACTTTTATGTGACAGGCAGTACAGCAGGTGTGTTGACGGCAGCGTCATCGCAAACACGTGAGAAGTGCGTTCCACTCGGATGTGACAGCTGTAATGTCACTAGGGCATAGGAAGCTTTCGGCTCCATTATAACCTTGCTGGACCCACAGTCCTATTCACTACCTGCTGTTGAGTGAAACATGGTTATGTGGTGCATGAACTGTATGTCATCCACCTGCTTGAAAAGTAGCCAGACTTGAGAGGTTTGTATTTATTATAAGGCAAATGTCCAATGATCCAACCCCTAGTGGCTTAAAAGGAATGAGATTGTCTATTGAGCCCTGGACTGGGCCCACCACAGGGAACCTGGCTGTAGAGATGGCTTGATTTGAACGTGAGCCATGTTCCTAGGGGCCACGTTGGGGTCAGCATTCCTTGGAAGTCAGCATCATCCCCAGATTGGCTGCTTTCACCGCAGGCAGATATCGTAGAGCTCTAAGACTCACAGCCTTGAACTGTCAAGTCCACCTCCAGCAAATTTCGCCTCAAACCTGGTGGGCTCTGGTTACTCAGGTATATACCCAGGCCTGAACGGCAGCCCTCGGGATGAGTTAGAGGGCCCTGGTCCAGTCAGGGCCCATAGCTTTCTAGCTTGGGACAGGGTCAGTCACTTCTAAACAGCATGGCTGAGAAAGGAAGAGGGGTGGTTTCAAATAATCTTCAGCTACCATTACCTCGTATTGTGGGAGGCAGAATGAACACTTGGTCCCAAATAACACATAGTGTGGCCAAGTATTGGTCAGGGGTGGTGCTAGATAAAATCCTGAAGAGGTAAAATTTGGTATTTTTTCTCATTTTGACATCTTCTACTTTTATGCCTATAGCTCCCATTTTCAGCTAATATTTTACCCAAGCATAGCTTGAGGTTTTTAAAGAAAAGGCCATTTTTAATATATATTTGGCTTAGCTCTACCATGGTTACTATATTGTCAGTCAGTGAGAATCAGGGCGCGCCAAAGATTGAGTTCTCACTTTGATTTGTTAGTTTATATTGACCCTGAAATTTTAGAAGGAAATAGCATTTCTTTAATGCAAAAGCATAGACAAAATAATACTGATTGAAGTAAGATAGTACTTAATAAATTATTAGAGCCCAAAAATAGCTTTTGTTTTTTTATCAGTATTATAGATATATATGGTCTCCTCATGCTCAGTCCTGCCCCATTTCCCGAAAATAGAACATAGATATTTGAAATCTAAATGTCACCAACTGGAATTTAATTTTTTATAAAGCCAGCTTAGAAGATGATAAAAATGATAAAGGTATGCAAATCAGTTTTAATTATTTGTGTGCTTTTATCAAGACATAATGGCCAACTTCTCCCTTCCCTTTGTCACGCTTATGTACCCATTCAGCAATTATTAAGTACCTCCTGTGTTCCAGGCACTGGTTTAGGGGTTGGGGAGATAAGATTGAGGCTTATACATGCATGTCACTTACAATGGCATCCCAGTCACATACCCACAATGAAAACAATATTGTTTTGATGGATGGAGAACCAATATAAACATAAAAGAATGTGAAATTGTGATTATTTCCAGTGTAACAGGGAAAATGATCTGCTCTCTGGGAGGAACAGACACAAAAACTCAATCTGACAGAAAAATTTCTCTGTGTGGAACTAGAATGGTGCTCAAGGTTTTCTCCCTCATATCCTTTATCCCTCGTGGAGACTGCTCACATCACTAGTTGATAGAAAGAAGATAGGAAGCATTGAGTTGTCCTAAAATGTGAACCAGGTTCATGACTTCATGAAAAAAGAATTCTAACTCTGCTATTTTTTCTTATTGTTCACGTTCAACTGTTAAAAATAAAAGTTCGCCTTTGTTAAAACCACTTTATAGTAACACACATGAGAAGGCAACTCTATGGTCCTTTGAGTTAGTCTGTTTTCCCCCTTGGATATTGGAGGTGACAGACCCAGAGCCTGGGAACCCCGGATTGTAATGAAGCTCTTACAAAAGACGTCTAGAAGTCTGTTGCTTCAGATGCAGCGAAATAACATCTGATTGGCAAGTGGCCACTTGGGGATTTTTCCGACTTGGCCAGCATCCTAAACTTGGTTTTCACAATGTTCTTTCCCCATGTAACATCCTGTTGTGTAGAGGCAAAAAAGAGGCAGTGAAGAGCATAGTCTAGAATCTGACTGCCTGGGTTGGATGTTTTGCTCTGTCACACACTCACTGTGTGATTTTTTTATTACTCCCTGACTCTGATTCCTCACCTATCAAATGAGGTTAAGATGAGGACCTGCCTCATAGGGCTGGCGTGAGGAGTGAGTGAATTAATACATCTAAAGTGCTCAGCGCCACGCGTGGCACAGTGTAAATAGTAGGTGCTTGGTTAAATACACACACACGCTGCTGTAGGAATTTCTCACGTTTTGTGTAGTCAGATTGGGATACTGACTTTATAATTCCCATGTTGTATTATCTGAGGACTAGGAAAACTTACAGAAGACTAAATATCTAACATACATTTCAACTTCCTATATCTTCTACTTAAAATATCTATTAGAACCATTAAGTGTGCTTGCACTTAACAGATACTTTGCAATGTCATATTAATATGTGATCCTCAACAAATCCATAAGTCTAGCATAACAATGTAGGGGCATAATAATAGTCCCTTTCATTTTCTAGCGACAGTTTCCCAGTAGTGTCCAGTTTTCTTTTTTGAATGCATAGGGAGAGCCAAAGAGCTCCTGCCTAACTTCAAGAATAGCCACAGGAAACTCAGGAGTTAAGGAATGAAGAAGGGAAAAAGGTCACGACACATCTGGGAGCCTTGCTCTTTATCATTTGCTCCAGATACATGAACTTGTAAAGTATGTGTCATTGCTCAACCAGGGCAGAACTGTCTTCCTAGAAGGCATTTAAGAATGTGTGGGTGCTACTGGCATTTAATGGGCTTGGAATAGGAACGCTACAAAGGACAACAGAGTCCTGCAGAATAAAAAATCGTAACGTTCAAAAGGCTGATAGCGCCTAGTCTTCCTGCATTGATAAGCATGACGAAATCTGTAAAGGCCACAGTTCTGCCTGGAACACAGGAGCTCAGTGTTGAGGACCTACTTTAACTCTAGCTAGCTGTATGGCTTGAGGGAGCCCTGGAATCTCTTTGGAGTTTAGTTCCATCACTTATATAATAGTGGGAATCCTTTTCCCACCATTTTTTTTTTGACATAAAAGCCAAATAAAAGATAAATACTTTGCTTTCTTGTTCAGCATTAACAACTCTTCAGCCATGTCTTCTCCAGGTGACGTTGCAACACGATGTCAGTCCATTTGAAGCCACAACTGTGTGCAAATGTTAGCTTGCAAATACCCCAACAAGGCTTTAAAGAAAATATTCAGTTTTAGTTTTAATTGATATAAACAATAACAATCTTAAAATCATTTTTTTTAAGTTGAGACAGAATCTCACTTTGTCACCCAGGGTAGAGTGCCGTGGAATTATAACTCACAGCTACTTCAAACTCTTGGGCTCAAATGATCCTCTTACCTCAGCTCCCATGTATTTGGGACTACAGGCTCCCACCACATCACCTGGCTAATTTTTTAGAGATGGGGTTTCACAATGTTCTTCCCCCATGTAACATCCTGTTGTGAAGAGGCAAAAAAGACTGATGCTTATACATGTTGCTTAGGCTGATCTCGAATAGCTGGGCTCAGGCAATCCATCAGCCTCAGCCCCCAGAGTACTAGGATTACAGGAGTACGCCACCAAGCCCAGCCCTTCAAATCAGTTTTTAGTGTGAAAATATTATTCCCTCATACATTTTATATTATATTTCACTTTATTCTTATCCAAAACAAAACTGGGTCTATAAAAGTAAGAGTATGTAATAATTCATTTATAATTCATATTGTTATATATTTATTCTTTTATATAACATTAATATTATATAAATTAATATTAAATAATGCCCATAATGAGAAAAAAGCCCATTGACAAGCAAGGCTAATGATCTCCTCTGTAAAGACATTTTCTAGAAAATTCTGATGATAACTTAGGGTTAATCAGTTTTAGTGTTTGTACACTGAAGATAATATAACTTGTGCCAAGTTGTAATGTGAAATCTGTAACTTCTGGTAAAGGGTTAACTGATGGATAGTCTATATATTTATACTATGAACATCTAAAGTTTAGGGGATCAGTCTTTTCATTTTTATTATATGTGCATATAACTACTTGTTTTTACTCTATAACTAGAGTCTTACTCTACATAAAGTATTTATTGAATATTGATGTTAAAATAGTAAAACAGCAATCTAGCATAATATACTCCACTTTTGCCTTGCTGAAACCCAGGAGTGAAAAGTTTCCCACAGATGATTTTTTCATCTTAGGAAGAAAAGCAGTTTTTTAACCAATGTTTTGCAAGTCCCTGGGTGGAAATGGAGTTGACGTACACTGCTGAGACCAGGTTTATTGCAAAAATATTTTATTCATTTTGAGTCAAGAGACTTTAATTGGTTCTGCACACATGGGCATTCAGTCCATTTAGACCGGTTCACTAAGCTACCCTAGCTTTGCAATTTCATTTTGTGACCCCAAATAAAATGTATACAAGCCATTACTGAATAAATTTGGCAAAACTCAGGTCCAACATAGGTTTTTTTTTTGAAACAGAGTCTCACTATGTCGCCCTGGGTAGAGTGCCATGGCATCACAGCTCACAGCAACCTCAAACTCTTGGGCTTAAGCAATTTTCTTACCTCAACCTCCCAAGTAACTGAGATTACAGGTGCCTGCCACAACACCTGGCCACTTTTTTGTTGCAACTGTCATTGCCATATAGCAGGTCCTGGGTTGGTTGGAACCTACCAGCCTCAGTGTATGTGGCCGGTGCCCTAACCATGGAGCTATGGGTGCCAAACACCAAAATGGATTTCTTAGACAAAAACTTCTTAAATCTTTGAGTTTCTGATTGAAACAAAAAATATACTTAAAGTAAGTTTGTGTAGCAAAAAGAAAAAAAAGAATTAAAATAAATAGAATAATTTCTTTAGCCTCCAGAGGACTTTTACATCCATGTTACTTTAAAAAAATTTTTTTAGAATATTATGGGGTGTGCATACATTTTCTATGTATTATAAATTATATGTATTATGTGTGCTTATATTTTGAGTCAAAGTTATAGGTGTGTCCATCACCTAGAAAATGTGCAGCATGCTCCTGCAGTGTACCTGTAGTGGGCAGTTACCCACTCCCTTCTCCTCCGACCACCTGCTGGAATTTCATTGAGTTTTGCTTCTATCTAAGCATGTAGGTGTCCATCAACTTGGTCCAATTTATGAGTACATGTGGTGTTTGTTCTTCCAATTCTTTCAATACTTCAATTAGGAGAATGGTCTCCAGTTCCATCTTGGTTGTTAAGAAAGATACTAGGTCACCATCTTTTTGATGGCTGAGTAGTATTCCATGGTGTGTGTGTGTGTGTGTGTGTGTGTGTGTGTGTGTGTGTATTAATCCATTCATGTATTGATGGGCACTTGGGTTGTTTCCACATTCTTGCAGTTGTGAAGTGTGCTGCTATAAACATTTGAGTGCAAGTATCTTCATTACAGAATGTCTTTTTTCCTTTTGGGTAAATACGAGTAGAGGGATTGCAGAAACAAATGTTACTTTTAAAATATTTACTTGTCATCAAAGATAAAAGTATACATATGAGGGAGTTTTGTTTATTTATTTCATTTACCTTGTAGGAACATAAATTATTTTTCATTTGAAACGTCTTTTACATAGACCTTGTAAAACTCTAACCTCCAAGCAATTATTCTATCTTCTATCAGTTATTTATCACTAACAACTGACATTATTAGTCATCCCCTGGGTTGGAAAGACTAAGCACTTTTATTTTTATCTTTTTCTCCGAAAACATCTATCATTAATCACAGAGTTTCCATATCTAGTGCTCTTTTTTCTTGGTGTAGATTCTTATTTCCATCTGGTATTATTTTTCTGTTTACTGAAAAAACTTCTTTATCTTGTAATATGGGCCTGTTGATGATGGAATTTTTGGCCTTTTTATGTCTGAAGGATGTTGCCTTCATTTTTAAAAGATATTGAGGTAGCTACAATATCTTTATGCTCTAAGATCTTGCTTTACTCTCTCGTATGTATTATGAGAACTCTGACATCAGCCTCGTCTCGTTCCTGTGTTTGTAACGAGTCTTTCTCTCTGCTTGCTAGAAATCTTCTCTTTATCACCACTGGCAGAACTTCAATTATTTTGTGCCTTGACATGATTTTCTTAGTTTCTTCTGATGTCTGGGTTTGTGGAGCTTCTTGGATCTGAAGTTGTCTCAGAATACAGCTTTCTTCTGAGAGATACTAATGCCCAAAACTCATAAATGAAGTGAAAACAATTCTGAATGATCCTACAAAATAGTTAAGTTTATTAAATGAAAAGCAATTGACTCTGTAACATTTTAAAAATTGTGATATCATTGGGATGAAGATTGTGTAAGTCTCCTGCTGTAGATAGCAATCTGTGGCTTGCCAGACCAAGGGTTTTCACTTACCAGCTAAAGGGTGCTTTAGCTAAAAGGTGGATTACACGAGCATTATTATGAAAGCAATAGGACAAGTTTTTGCTGACGGTTTCAAGGAAGAAAGTCATGACTACAGCAAAAGGGGACTTTGTAGGTATTTTTCACTACATGAACCAGTTGAACAAATATCTGTCATACCCTGGAGAAATTAATATGTCTTCAATTGGCAAGATTCTTAGATTTGTAAGAATCTGAACCTTTGGAAATGTTGCAATAGGCGATCTTAAATTTTCTCATTGCTTCTTGGGCTTAAGAATGAGGAAGGATACTGGCAAGATTTATGTTTTATACAAAACACTTCGCAGAGCCACAGAACAGAATGTAACAGTCTCTTTTCTTTCTTCCCACACAAGAGTGAAAGAGCCTTTTTCTGAAACTTCTTCTCAGTCCAACAGCCTGACTTTGTAAGCTGTGGTCTGATCCTGCAGTCAAGATAAGGGTTTACTGATCTGCCCCGGACAAGCTCTGGCTATCTGTGAAGGCGGAGTGTCCTGGAGTTCACAGGAAAGCAGTAAATGCTTTGCTGCAGTCTTCACTCATTACATGTGTGAGCAAGTTTTGACTTGTGTAACAATCATCACAGGCAAAGATGAAAATCATCTCATGTTAGCTGAAAATAAAATCTGTATGTGTTTATATCAAGTTTGATCCAGAATTGAGTAATTGTGCCTCAGAAAAATAAGCATGAGTTTCAAGTTACTTTATTCTTCATTTCTAGTTTGAAAAGAACAAATTTTATGCATCAATAGTTATATAAAGGAGATAAAAATCCAACACATGTATAATAATTTCATAACTGCTAAGCTTATGCTCGAGTTTGATCATATTACTTAGGAAGAAAATGATTTTTTTCAAAGGTTTATAAAAAATACATCCTAAGGTATCATTTATTCTTATTTTTGTTGGCTTATAGTTTTAGTAGCTTTACTAAATCATGTCATCAATAACTTTCATGTTGTAAACGACATTAACTAAATCAATTTATAACTTTTATTTCAATTAAATCAATTAAACCTACCTTTAATAAAAGTAAATAATCTAGCACTTTGGGAGGCCAAAGTGGGAGGACTGCTTGAGATCAGGAGTTTGAGACCAGCCTGAGCAAAAGTGAGCTCCTGTCTCTACCAAACATAGAAAAATTACTGGAATGTTGTGGTGGGTGCTTATTTTCCTAGTTACTTGGGGGGCTGAGACAGAAGGATCACTTGAGCCCAGGTATTCAAGGTTGCTGTGAGGTAGCCTGAGGCCATGGCACTCTAGCTCAGGTGGCAGAGTAAGATTCTGTCTCAAAACCAAAAAAAAAAAAAAGGAAAAGTAAATTATATCCCAGCACTTTGATTTGATTATTGCATGTTATATGCCTGTAACAAAACATCATATGTACCCCATATATATACAACCTAGATGAAAAATTTAATTAAATGTTATGAGTTTTTGTCTCATACTTGCTATTTAACAGAAATTTATTATAGTTCCCTTATATTTTGCATAATTTATGAAAGGAAAAGTAAGATATCAGTTTCAAGGACTATGAAGTAAACATAACTCTTCTGTTTCAAGAAAGTTTGGATTAAAAGTCATTTTTGGTTTTAAGTAGGATGAAAACCAGTTTGAATTTACAGAACACCACGAAGCCTATCTCATCAGTTACTGGTAGAGTCGTGGTTATGGCAACAGTTTAGGCCTTCTCAGGCATGATGGACATGAGAAGCACCTGTGTCTTTGGGGCACTGACCCCAGCTGTCTGTCTGTGCTCTGCACTCCTTTGTTGTGCCAAGGGTAAGGCCACACTCCCAGGGACCACTCTTTGCTGGCAACTGAGTGCAGCAAAGCCACGTTCCATCTCCTGTTTCAGTTCTTCAAAGAGATGAAAGATCGTTAACAAAGAAATCAGGATCTTGATCCCACTAGCTTAAAATTTCCATTGAAAACTCTGCTTTTGTCTGTAGCTATATCTGGGCACAATACTTTGGGTACCTATTGAGTGGAAAGTTTGCTCAACTTTAATATTTCAGCCAGAATTGTGTAAGCTGAGCCAATTGAGATGTCTTTGATGTTGGCTATTGATTCTGCTGTTAATCATTTGTCCTCTTCAATTAGGTCATGGACAAGATTAATTTTTGTTCTCACCATTGATGTGGATGGTCTGTTGCATAGGGCCTCAGCTTTAGCATCATCTCACCCCTTCTTAAAATGAGCTCCTCATTTGTAAACTGCTGATTTCCTTGGGGTGCTGTCCCCCTAGACTTTCTGTAGGGCATCTGTGATTTTACCATTTTTCCACCCAAGCTTCACCATGAATTCCATGTTGGTTCTTGCTTCAATTTTAGCAGAAGGCATGTTGCTCTGATAAGGGACTCTTCAAAGTGATGTCTTATCCTTCTTGCTGCCTGATACTAGACTCTTATTATATTAACCTCCACATTTTTGATGAAATAAATCTGACAAATGATGTTCTAGAAGAAAAAAGAAATCTTCCATTTTACTCTTTAAGTGCGTATTTCCAGTAATTATCTTCCATGACCCAATATCTTTTCCTGCATTATTGTAATTTCTTGCCATGAATCTTCAGCTGGAATCTTATGTCCTTCTTAATTCCATCAATGTGGCAAAGTGTGTTTCTGGAAAGTTGGCATAACCTCTTATAGTCTCACCTGTGCTCCTCTGAAATCACAGCCACCCATGCCAAGAACTGTGATATCAACACCATATCAGAGAGCCAGAGACCCATAGGCAAGTTCCTGGGTTTGCCTCAGTTCTGGTCCTGCCTCTCTGCTTCTCACAAGAAGCACAATGGTGCTAGACTGAGCCAGAGTAAGTGAAAACAGGAGGAAAATGAGCTGGTTCCAGCAACATCCACTATCCCAAGGTCTTTTCATAAATTAATTTTTATTGTCATCAAAGAAATACAGGAAAATATGAAAAAAGAAAACAGAGATACCAAGGGTCCCATTGTTCAGCAAGTATATTTGCATTTAATGCTCCTGCTTGAAGCCTCTCATCTTACCTAGTTCTCTACAGTGTCCCCAAGCCTGGAACTTCTTCATGCATCTTCTCCAGAGAATAAGTGTTTAAGGAGAGATGAAGAAATGGGAGGTTTCTTGGAGGAACTGAGGGTAACTATTTCCTTGCCTGTGGTAGGAGAAGGGACCTGCTGGTGTTAGTCACCATTCCCCAGAGAGGTAGAACCTGGAATATAGATGGATATAGATGATATAAATATAGATATAGATAGACAATGGAATATAGATGTTATAGATATGGACAGACAATGGAATATAGACATAGATATAGATATAGATGGAATATAGGTAGACATAACCAATGGAATATAGATAGACATAGATATAGATAAAGACAGAGAGAGAGAGACAGAGACGTAGACATATGATGGGGAATTTCTTAGGGGAATTGGCTCATGTGATTATGGAGGCTGAGAAGTCCCATGACAGGCTGTCTACAAGCTGGAGACCCTGGGATGCCATAGTGTGACTCAGTCCGAGTCTGAAGGCTCAGAATCAAAGAAGTTGATGGTTTAACTTGTAGTTGGTGAGAAGGCATGAGAACATGGGGGAGGGTGACAGAAAGTGAGCAATTGGTGTAAATTCTGGAGTCTGATGGCCAGAGAGCTTTGAGTTCTGATGTCCAAGGGGAGAAGAGGAGCAGCTCCAGGCACTAGGGACATTCACATTTCTTCTGTTGTTCTTCTCTCTGGGCCCCCAGCTGACTGTTACGGTGCTGCCCCCACACATTGATGATGGATCTTCTCCACCAGGTTACATAGAACTTACGTGTATCCCCTCTGGAACCCGGGGCCCCCCCCCCCCCCCCCCCCCCCCCCCCCCCGAGGCCCCGCGGGGCCGGCGGGGAGTTTGGACGGACAGAGGCCCACAACCCGACAGGTCGGACACGCCGAGCCGCCTGAT